>CM042883.1:10535161-10758169 GCA_023653495.1 Melastoma candidum
CGTTTGAGTTAGTCACACGAGGAGCACTACCAACGGAAGGCTGCATCGTCGGTGAAGTCTTCTGGGAGAGTGACTCGGGGGCTCGAGGGACTCGGTTGGAAGCTGCAGGATACGTTGTTGGAAGCGTTGTGTACGTGGGCAACGTGCAGCGGGCCGGAGAGAAGGGCAGAACCCCGAGAGCACAGAAGGTGAGGGACTAACCAGCTTCTGTTGTGTAGAACTCTGTGTGCAGGAACCTAGGATGGAGGCTGCCGTCTGCTTGCGTGGGGTTTGCCACGAGCTTGAGCAGGGTCTGCTGCGTGCTTGCGTAGGGTATGCTACGTGCTTGTGTGGGGTACGCCACATAGTCGCTATCTCGAGGAGATCGTGCAGGTCGTGTGGAGCCGCCGGAGGGAAAATCCATCCTTGAACAGAGGTCGCTGTTCGCTTGCGTAGGGTCCGCTACGTGCTCGCGTGGGGTACGCCACAAAGTCGTTTTCCTTAAGAGGATTGCGCATTTGGTTACCTTGTTAGTCACTTTAACGCGTGCAACCTTCTGTTGTACAGAATCTTCGGATCTGTATAACCTCCTGTAGAGCAGAACCTTCAGGTCTGAATCTACTTTAGTGCAGAACCTTACGGTCTGTACAACTCGCTGTAGTACAGAATCCTACGGATCTGTGCATACATTTTCCTTGTCACTTTTACTACAGAACCTCACGGTCTGTTCAGTAGAAGGTCGACTACCCTTGGTACAGAATCTTTTAGATCTGTGCTTCTCAACTAAGTCATTTTCCTATACAGAACCTTCTGTTGTGGATTGACATACTCGGTACAGAACCTTACGGTCTGTGATATACCTTCTGTGATACAGAATCCTTGGATCTGTTCTATAGAAGGTTGACGTCTCTAGTACAGAATCACATATTCGACACAGAACCCTCTGTGTTGTGCCTACCTTTTTCTACACAGAACCCTCTGTGTTGTGCCTACCTTTTTCTACACAGAACCCTCTGTGTTGTGCCTACCTTTTTCTACACAGAACCCTCTGTGTTGTGCCTACCTTTTTCTACACAGAACCCTCTGTGTTGTGCCTACCTTCTTCGACACAGAACTCTCTGTGTTGTGCCTAAGTCTCTTCGACACAGAACCCTCTGGTCTGTGTTGTGCCTAAGTCTCTTCGACACAGAACCCTCTGGTCTGTGTTGTGCCTTACCCTCTACGATACAGAACCTTCTGGTTTGTATTGAGCCTAAGTTACCATAGTACAGAACCTTCGGGTTTGTGCTACATAACGAGCCTCTACGGCACAGAACCTTCTGGTCTGTGTTCTGCCACTCAAGCCTCTATTGTACAGAACCCTACGGGTCTGCTTTTAGTTGCTATCACTTGTGTAACTGGTACTGAGATACATTTGAGTGGAAACCATCCAAATATCTGGGTGAAGAGTGGATGTAAGCAATTTGCTGAACCACTATAAAAATCCTTGTGTCTATCAAACAAATTTGCGTACACAATCAAACGTTCTGTCTTACAGAAACTTACAGGCTCTGTTTAACAGAAGCTTTTCATTCCGCTGCGGGGTAAAACGAAAAAGCGTTAAAATCCGAATTTGGAGATTAACACTAATTCAACCCCCCTCTTAGTGTAACAATTGGTATCAGAGCGGGTTCAACAGAGGCTTAACAGCTTATTGTAAGATCCTTGAAAAGCTCTTACCAGCTATACACCTTTCTCCACAGAAGCTTTTAGCTCTGTGACTGTTTCTATTCTGTAGAAGCCTACGCTCTATCAGAATCAACCCGCTACTGCACAGAAGCTTTAAGCTCTGTGAAAATCAACTTGGTTCTATTCTGTAAAAGCTTACGCTCTATCAGAATTTAACCTCTGTTCCACAGAAGCACCTTGTTCTGTGAGAAACTATAGAAGCTTACGCTCTATCAGAAGCTACCTTCTATTTAACAGAAGCTAGCGCTCTGTTTGAAAACAACGTCTGGAATAAGTGATCTACTCAACAGAGACTGAACTAAACTTTTCCATCCTCCAGAAGCTTCAAGCTCTGTGAGTATTAAATTGTAATATTCTGTAGAACTCTGCATTCTATCAGAATCTATTCATCAGAAGCGTACGCTCTGTGAATATCACATTTGGCATTTTGTTTCTGTTCTGCAGAAGCTTACTGCTCTGCGAGAGTTCAACAACTGCCACCTGAAAGAAAATTCTCAGTTCTGTCATATTGACACTCGTGCTCTGTTTAACAGAAGCCTGTTTGTTAACTTGACAACTGACTTCTACCCAACAGAAGCTTGTTTCTTTGTTGAGGTCTTATACTCTTTTCGTCAACGTTCTATTCTATAGAAGCGTAATACTCTATACGAATCGAACATATGGCTGAAAACTATAATGTGCCTAAACCACATGTTGGGAATCCTCCCATTTTCGATGGTAAGAATTTTGCCTACTGGAAAATTCGTATGAGCGCATTTGTTGATGCTATTGACGAAGACTTATGGTCTTATATAGAAGATGGTCCTCCTTCTATACCAGAGAACCAACAATTTGATCGAGAAGGTCATCCTACACGGGAATACCTTAAGATCAGACGACTCACTAAAACGGCAAAGTATTTGATGTTCAATGCTATGTCAGAAGGTGAATTCGTCAAAGTTTCAACTTGCATTTCGGGCAAGGAAATCTGGGATAAACTTGTCACCATGTACATTGGGACAGACCAGATAAGAGAAACTAAGGTGAATTTTTTAATTCACCAATACGAAAACTTCACTATGAAGGCTGATGGATCAGTAGAACAAATGTTCCAGAGACTCAACCTTCTAGTTGATGCCCTAACTCATTTGGGCAAAAACTATCAAAATTCTGAACTAGTTCGAAAGGTTTTGCGTACTCTACCCAAATCATGGGAAGCCAAGAAAACGGCTATAGAGGAAGCTAAAGACCTCTCTATTCTTCGACTAGATCAGTTGATGAGCTCATTAATCTCGTATGAGATGGAAAGATCCTCTCAACCAGATATAAAGAGAGCACCTGTTGCTTTCAGAGCATCAGAAGAACCTACAGAAGGTTCGGATGATGAAGCAGAAGCTGATTCGGATGATGAACTCGCAATGATAGCTAAACGACTTTTGCGGTTCGCCTCCAAAAAGCGCTTCAATAAGAGAAGCCAAAAACACATGGATCCAAAGTTGGTCACATGCTTTGAATGCAAAAAGAAAGGACACTACAAAACAGAATGTCCTTTACTTAAAGAAAAGGAGAAACTTTCTCCTAAACACAAGTTCAAGAAAGCAATAGCTTCTTGGGCAGAACTTGATGATTCTGATGATGAGGAAGCACAAGTGTGCCTAAACAACTCACACAGAAACTCAAAATGAACTTCATACTTGCTTTCAAACAGAAACTGTTGAAAGCGAATGGTATCTGGATAGTGGATGCTCCAGGCACATGACCGGAGACCCATCCAAATTTTCCCAACTGACTTTACAATGTGGAGGGTCGGTTAAATTCGATGACAATAGCAAAGGCTCTGTCATCGGCAAAGGTACCATTGGAAGTTCTGACTCCATGGTCATCGATGAGGTTCTGTTGGTTACAGAACTCAAACATAATTTGGTGAGCATTAGCCAGCTTTGTGACAAAGGTTATAAAATAACTTTTGATCAAGACAAGTGTTCCGGAATCCTGAACAATGAAGTTCGCTTCATTGGGACCCGTAAGAGGAACATCTACACCTTGACTCAGAATAGCTTCTGTACTACAGAAAGTTGCCTTCTGACAGTCAAAGATGAAAGCCTACTATGGCATAGAAGGTTGGGACACTCCAACTTCAAATTGTTATCCAAGCTTATGAAAAAGGATTTGGTTAAGGGATTACCCAATATCCGTTTTGAGCATGACAGCTTCTGTGAAGCATGTTCTCTTGGAAAACAAACTAAGTCTTCATTCAAATCTAAGAATGAAGTCTCTACTTCTCAACCTCTTGAACTTTTACATATGGATCTATTCGGACCTACTAGAGTTCAGAGTGTCGGCGGTAGAAGGTACTGTCTAGTTGTGGTCGATGACTACTCTAGATACACGTGGGTTAAATTTCTAACTCACAAAAGCGATGCTTTTGAAACTTTCATTAAGCTAGCTAAGAAATTACAGAATGAAACTGGATCTTCTGTAAAAGCTATAAGAACGGATCATGGTACTGAGTTTGAAAACCATGACTTCGCTACTTTCTGTGACGAACAAGGTATCGATCACAATTTTTCTGCTCCTTATACTCCTCAACAGAATGGAGTAGCAGAACGGAAAAATAGAACTCTAATAGACATGGCTAGAACCATGATGTGTGAGAGCTCTGCTCCACAGAACCTATGGGCAGAAGCTGTTAATACAGCCTGCTACATATCAAACAGGGTTCTACTCAAACCCATACTTGAGAAAACTCCCTATCAACTATATAGGGGGAGAAAACCAAACATCTCCTATTTCTACTCCTTTGGAAGTCCTTGTTTTATCTTGAGACCTTCTAAGGACAATTTAGGAAAGTTCGAAGCTAAGACAGATGAGGGCATCTTTCTCGGATACTCTATGTCTAGCAAAGCTTATAGAGTTCGAAACAAAAGAACTTCTACTATAGAGGAGTCTATTAATGTAAAAATTAATGACCTTCCTCCTATTATTACAAGAGATGTTATATCTCAAGAACCTACAGAAGATGCTGTAGAACCTCTACCCTCTACGAAAGAGAAGGGTGAACCTTCTGTTCATGAATCTAAAAATGATCTTGAACAAACAAATGATAATTATGAAGAACATTCTCATAATGATCAACAAAGTGATATTAGAGCACCTGCTCTTTATCAAAGACGTCATCCTATAGACCAAGTTATAGGAGATCTTAACAGAGGCATACAGACTAGAAGTTCTGTAAATGCCTTCTATGAACACTCGGCTTTTATATCACAGAAAGAGCCAGAGAATATTGATGAAGCTCTCAACGATCCAGATTGGATACTTGCTATGCAAGAGGAGCTTGAACAATTTGAACGGAGCAAAGTGTGGTCACTTGTTCCTAAACCTGATAACCGTTCCATCATTGGGACTAAATGGGTTTTCAGGAACAAACTAAATGAGTCAGGCATTGTTGTGAGGAACAAGGCTCGGCTCGTTGCAAAAGGGTACTCTCAACAAGAGGGTATCGACTTTGATGAGACGTTTGCTCCTGTAGCTCGTCTAGAGGCAATACGAATGTTATTAGCCTATGCTTGCTTTAACAACTTTAAGTTGTATCAAATGGACGTAAAAAGTGCATTCCTCAATGGAGAAATCAAGGAAGGGGTCTACGTAAGTCAACCTCCTGGTTTCGAGAATCTGCAACACAGAGACTACGTCTATAAACTCTCCAAAGCTCTATATGGCCTTAAACAGGCTCCTAGAGCATGGTATGAGAAACTTAGCTCCTTCCTTGTCGAAAAGGGCTACAATAGAGGAAGAGTAGATACTACTCTCTTTCTCAAACACAGAAGCAATCATCTCATTGTTGTCCAGATCTATGTCGATGACATTATCTTTGGATCAACTGATGAAACGCTCTGTGCAGAATTCTCCAAACTCATGACAAGCGAGTTTGAGATGAGTATGATGGGAGAACTCACGTTCTTCCTTGGTTTACAAATTCAGCAATCTGCAGAAGGTACTTTCTTACATCAAGAAAAGTACACTAAGCAGCTTCTGAAGAAATTCGGCCTAGAAGGCACGAAACCTTTGTCTATTTCAATGGGCACAAATACCCAATTGGACAAAGACGAAAAAGGTAAAGAAGTGGATAGTAAGCTCTACAGAAGCATGATAGGTTCTCTTCTGTACCTTACAGCTTCTAGACCTGACATACTGTTTAGTGTATGTCTCTGTGCTAGATTTCAATCAGCACCTAAAGAATCTCACATGACTGCGGTCAAGAGGATCTTTAGATATCTACAGGGTTCTGTGAACCTAGGCATCTGGTATTCAAAGAAATCAAATTTTGATCTCATTGGATATTCTGATGTAGACTTCGCAGGAAGCAAGGTAGACAGAAAAAGTACAAGTGGTACTTGTCAGCTCATGGGAAACATGTTAATTTCATGGTTTTCAAAGAAGCAGACTTCTGTTGCCCTCTCCACTGCAGAAGCTGAGTATATAGCAGCCGCAAGCTGCTGTGCACAACTCCTGTGGATGAAACAACAACTTGAGGACTATGGTCACTCATTTACAAAGATACCGATCAAATGTGATAATACTAGTGCTATTAGCCTAGCTAAGAATCCAGTATATCACTCGAGATCGAAGCATATCGAGCTCAGACATCACTTTCTGAGAGATAATGTACAACAGGGTTCTGTTAATGTAGAATACATTAACACTGAACACCAATTGGCTGATATCTTTACTAAACCTCTGGATAAAGAAAAATTTTTCTTTTTCAGAAGCGAGTTAGGTATATGCCATCCTATATAATGTCTTTCATAAGACAACGAAAAGTTAAGTAAGTACTTCAGAAACTTACTACAGAAGGTACATAAGTGTACACCTTATTACAGAAGGTGCAAACCTCTGTTTCTACACTATAGAGGGTACACATTCGTACACCTCACTATAGAAGGAAGAATATTAAACTTTCTATATAATAGAAGGTTGAATTTCCTCCTCTATCAAACAGAAGGTACATACTTGTACACTTCATACAGAAGGAATAATCCTTTGTTTCTATATTACAGAAGGTACAACGTCGTACACTTCACTATAGAAGGTCGTATATTTAGCTTTCTACACAATAGAAGGTTAAAATCCACCATCTATCTTACAGAAGGTATAACAACATGTATACCTTAAATCTAACTTTAGTAATTTCCAACTAATCGGAAATTTACTTATGGAGATATCGAATATCATCCAATAAAATAATTGGATATAATCAGAAGCAAATAAAACATTTGTTTTGATTTATATCGTCCCTATTAGGAAATTAAAATCCTAATAATTTATATTTGGATACAACACTCCATTATATTTGGCTCTTCTATGATGAAGAAGCTTCAACAGAAGGTGACAAAGGATTTACTTGCCCTGAAAAGCAAACTGCTTCACTCGAATCAAATCAAGGAAATAAAATTTCCTTCCCTCTTGTCTCTGATGCATGTCAGCTTGATATGACATCTCAAAGAGATCATTTAAGCGGGAAAATATTTTATTCCCATAAACCACCTTTGTGAGCCAACTTAAAAACCCAAAACCGTCACCTCCTTCTTCACAACACCCTCAGATCATCGCATCCCCTTTCTCCTTTTCTCTCATTTTTCCCTAAAACTCCCAGACCTTTGTTCTTCATCATCCATGGCACCCAAGGCAAAATCCTTGAGGAAAAAGGCTAAGGCCGGAAGAAAGAAGGCTCGCGCCTCTGGATCGGAGAAGCCTGCATCATCTGCGAGCAGGACTCCATCCCCTTCCTCGCCGGAGAAACCCATCTCTCCTGCGAAGGATCAGATCATTCCTGCTGTTGTCGAGACCCACGATGACATGCAACCGCTCTCCCAGGACAAGGGACTTGAAAAGGCCCAAATCCAAGTGGAAGAGAAAGCACATGAGGGATCCCTGGTCGCTGCGACAAAGGAACTCCCTGACCCTGAACCCTCTGCCAAGGGTTCTACTGCGGCTGATGACATTGATGCATCAAAGGTCGCCACTCCTGAGGAGAATGCTGAGTCTGATAAGGAGGTGGAAGTGCCCCTTGTCGATGACGCACCAGAGGAACCAGATGAGGAAGCTCCTGCTCCTGTCATCTCTGTCTCCCCTGACCTCAAGCAGAAAGGCGTTGCCTCTGCTGCACAGAAGGCTACCCAGAAGCCTGCAGCACCCTCTGGAACAAAGCTTCTCCATGATGCCATCAAGTCAGGAGGTGTATCCTCACGGACTAGGCTGAAACGGAAAGAGCCCGAGACTGTCAGCACCTCTCTTGTCAAAGCGGCTGCAAAGAAAACCAAGTCCCCGAAGAAATCTGTGGACACCTTCACTGAGGGGCTGGATACCTACATATTTTCGGTAGACCCTCTAGTCTCTAGAAAGGAGATAGAAACTGTGCTTGCCGATACCAAATTGTCCAAATGTGATGCTGCTGGTCGACAGTTCGCTGCCTTCAAGCGCATTGATTTTAATTGGTTTAAGGCAAATGATCTTGACATTGCTCCATTGCTTGAGAAAGTTGGTCTGAAAAACTTCTGTGAGACATATGCAGAGGTGGCCGTTTCTCGCATGAGAGAGTTCTATGGTAACATTACGTTCCATGAACAAGGACCTCATGTCAAGTTCATCAAAACAGTGATTGAAGGGGTTCCGCTTGTCTTCTCTGCACATGATGTTAACCAATTGTTTGGCTGTGAGGAATATGACCCACTGTCAGATCTTGGAAAGGAGGAATCCTACAGCATCATCATGGGGGAAAGAGTCCAGTCGGACAAGTACCTGGAGTCCACAAAGATGGAACTCAAGACTCGTGTATTGCATCGAGTTGTGCTATTCTGCCTCTTACCAAGGACCGGGAGCATTGACACCATCACCTCAATTGATGCGTCACTGATGGCTCACATCATGAAGGGAATCCCTTTCAACCTTGGCTTGCTGGTGTTCTCGCACATGAAACGCTGCTGCAATACCACAGGAAAGGCTCTGCCTTATGGCCAGGTAATTGCCGGCCTTCTTAAAATTAGCTCGTGTCTCTACTGATGCTTCTACTTTTCAAGAAAAGTGGAAAGTTGGCACTTTTGGACAACAAATTATAGCCAGCATGCATTATGTGAGGAAGGGCTCTACCTGGACCCTGAAAGGGAAGTCACGGGATTCTGCGCTTGATGATGAGGATAAGCTTCTGGAGGCCAAGAAGAATGCTGATGCATCTTCTGCTCGACCCTCTGCTGCTAAGCCTGCTGGTCGGAGACGTCCTTCACCATCTGTTGAAGCTCAAGTCCCTGTGGATAACACTGCTCTCCTCAATCTTGGGGAAGACATCCGTGTCCTTCAGCGAATGGTCACTGACCTGTTTCGCTTAGTGGAACGCCAGGACAAGCTTCTGCGCAAACTTCTGGAAAAGGATTCTGCTGAGTCTGAGGAGTGATCTCCTTAGCTGCTGTTTCTTTTTCTTTTATGCATTTCTAGCTAGACCAAAAACTGATTTCTGTGGTCTACTAGATTGTAATAAGTGCCACTTCGTGGACACATTTCCTTTCAGCAGTATGGTATTGAACTTTCTGTCACACCTTCTGCGCTATATTCTGCATGATGGTTTTGAACTTTCTGTTCTACCCTCTGCAAGAATTAAAACTACCTTCTGCACGTTGGTTATGAACGATATGGCATACCTTCTGCAAGAAATTTACTCTTCTTTATCAACCTACATTCATCTTCTTTTTGATGTGACAAAAAGGGGGAGAAAATTGTGTTGAGGGGGAATACCTTGCTCTGTATTGGTTATAGAAAAATCCTTGATTTTCTATAACTTCATGGGTCGTAGAAGGCTATACCATCTACGGTGTAGAAGCCTATGAGACTGATACAGCTCATAATCGCAACCTTCTGCTGGGAATGCGATTCGTGATCTTTTTAAAGTCACTATTGCTGGGAGTGCAGAAATGAAATACCATCATTTTTGTCGGGCTATATACAGAAGCTCCACGCTCTGTATTAATCACAGAAGCCTTTGTGCTCTGTACAACCTTCTTCATAACAGAAGCTTCTATGCTCTGTTATACAGAACCTTATGGTACTGTAAAAACGCGAGACTCATACTCTCATCTATTTAGGGGGAGTTAGGGGGAGTTTTTGCAAACATATTTCCCTCAACGATGAATGTTTTGTCATCATCAAAAAGGGGGAGATTGTTGGAAAAGGTTTTGATGATGAGCCAGACCTCTGTACCACAGAAGGTCGAACATTCTTGGCTTTGATGATGAGCCTGACCCTCTGTACTACAGAAGGTCGAACATTCTATTCTACAGAAGCTTCTATCATTAAGGACTTCTTGTAAGAATTATTTTTGTAATTAAATGATTAGTTTTCAATTATTTAATTACGAAATATGCTTAATTTGATTAAGATATTTATCTGATCAAATTACCACGATTTGGTTTCCAAACAATCATATTGGAGATAATATTTCTTATAGAAGGAAATAAGATCTCTATCTATGGAAAGGTTCTACTAGACGGTCTACAGGCTTCTGTAAGCTTAATTGACCACTATACGACCGTTATTTGCAAACCTATCACTACCACCTGTCTAGATGGGTCCTCCTATGTATCTTTAACAGGATGGAACGAATTATTACCCTAACGGAAATAAATCTTCGATTATTTCCATCTGTAGAAGGTTATCGAGTAGAACCTTCTGCGATACCTTCTGTGCTGCATTATTTAGGGAAACTATCACATTCTTATTTTATTTTGATATGATTATCTTCCTTGCTGAATGTATGCACGTGTATATCATTTTATCTATTTTGTAAACTAACTTTTAATTTCTTGTTTTGCAGATTTCGTTGTTATCTTTTCCCATTTATATTTTCTTCTTAGGCTTTGTGTATAAAAGGCCATGCTCTCTCCCATTCACAACACACACAAATACACAACATTCAATCGATCCCATTCTGCCCAAAGAGAGCGTGAGCTTCATTTCTTTAATTTTTTTATGTTCTCTAATTCTTTTGTTCGTTTGAGTTAGTCACACGAGGAGCACTACCAACGGAAGGCTGCATCGTCGGTGAAGTCTTCTGGGAGAGTGACTCGGGGGCTCGAGGGACTCGGTTGGAAGCTGCAGGATACGTTGTTGGAAGCGTTGTGTACGTGGGCAATGTGCAGCGGGACGGAGAGAAGGGCAGAACCCCGGGAGCACAGAAGGTGAGGGACTAACCAGCTTCTGTTGTGTAGAACTCTGTGTGCAGGAACCTAGGACGGAGGCTGCCGTCTGCTTTGCGTGGGGTTTGCCACGAGCTTGCGCAGGGTCTGCTGCGTGCTTGCGTAGGGTATGCTACGTGCTTGTGTGGGGTACGGCACATAGTCGCTATCTCGAGGAGATCGTGCAGGTCGTGTGGAGCCGCCGGAGGGAAAATCCATCCTTGAACAGAGGTCGCTGTTCGCTTGCGTAGGGTTCGCTACGGGCTCGCGTGGGGTACGCCACGAAGTCATTTTCCTTAAGAGGATTGCGCATTTGGTTACCTTGTTAGTCACGTTAACGCGTGCAACCTTCTGTTGTACAGAATCTTCGGATCTGTATAACCTCCTGTAGAGCAGAACCTTCAGGTCTGAATCTACTTTAGTGCAGAACCTTACGGTCTGTACAACTCGCTGTAGTACAGAATCCTACGGATCTGTGCATACATTTTCCTTGTCACTTTTACTACAGAACCTCACGGTCTGTTCAGTAGAAGGTCGACTACCCTTGGTACAGAATCTTTTAGATCTGTGCTTCTCAACTAAGTCATTTTCCTATACAGAACCTTCTGTTGTGGATTGACATACTCGGTACAGAACCTTACGGTCTGTGATATACCTTCTGTGATACAGAATCCTTGGATCTGTTCTATAGAAGGTTGACGTCTCTAGTACAGAATCACTTGATCTGTGCTATAGAAGGTTAACATATTCGACACAGAACCCTCTGTGTTGTGCCTACCTTATTCTACACAGAACCCTCTGTGTTGTGCCTACCTTCTTCGACACAGAACCCTCTATGTTGTGCCTAAGTCTCTTCGACACAGAACCCTCTGGTCTGTGTTGTGCCTAAGTCTCTTCGACACAGAACCCTCTGGTCTGTGTTGTGCCTTACCCTCTACGATACAGAACCTTCTGGTCTGTATTGAGCCTAAGTTACCATAGTACAGAACCTTCGGGTTTGTGCTACATAACGAGCCTCTACGGCACAGAACCTTCTGGTCTGTGTTCTGCCATTCAAGCCTCTATTGTACAGAACCCTACGGGTCTGCTTTTAGTTGCTATCACTTGTGTAACTTGTACTGAGATACATTTGAGTGGAAACCATCCAAATATCTGGGTGAAGAGTGGATGTAAGCAATTTGCTGAACCACTATAAAAATCATTGTGTCTATCAAACAAATTTGCGTACACAATCAAACGTTCTGTCTTACAGAAACTTACAGGCTCTGTTTAACAGAAGCTTTTCATTCCGCTGTGGGGTAAAACGAAACAGCGTTAAAATCCGAATTTGGAGATTAACACTAATTCACCCCCCTCTTAGTGTAACAACTTCAAAGTCAGGATACCTCGCTTGGATTGTACCTCATCACCAACGTACGCATCCTTCAACGTACGCATCCTTCTGTCCCATACTGACCATTACGCCGGTTTGGCGAGGGCGACTGACAATGCTAGGGAACACAGCCCTGGGGGCATCGTCGCCCGCGAATCCAGCCTGAGAAAAAAAAAGTCACGTCACCAAACCATAGCCATGGAACAGCTTCGAGCAGATGTAAAAAAATCCTCGGAAGGATCGAACGAAGCAATACCTTAACCATTCCAGTTTCATTATTTCATACCTTTTCGTACATGACTCGTATATTACGAAACTATTTCATACCGTGATACAGAACTAGAAACAAGTACGAGAAACTCGGAGAAAGTTTCCTTATGCGGGAAAACTTTCGTGCAGAGGAAGTTTAGCCTTTTGTTTCAAAAAGGAAAACAAAGTATATAAAGATGTTTTTGTTTTTTCTTTTTCTCATTCTTCTTATCATTTACAAATGCGTGGAAGAAAAAAATGGTAAAATATGAACTTTTCTATTATATATATTATTCTCTTTTTAATTCTTTAGTTTTTAAAGAAAGAAAACTTTATGAATTCATACACTTTAAAAACATTTTTTAATTAATACTTTCTTTACTCAAAGATCGAAATTACTCTAAAAAGACAATGTATATTTTTTTAGGTGATTTCAGAAGAGGTAATGAAAATGGATTTTTAAAAAGCATATTTTTTAGATATTAGCCTTCTTTCTTTTCACATTACTTTTACTCATTACATTGAGTATATCTAAAAAGATATAAAGTAATCATTTACTTTCTCCTAATATGTTATATGCAATCCGCTTCTTAATGCCTTTGACGAACTAACACTTGTTACAAATTATAATCCAACATTTAACACCCCTCTAAGAAAATCCTCATACAAGAGACCTTGAAATTTGATGCTTTTAGGATAACATTAACGAACTAATATTTCGTGTAATATCTTAGTATCTTTTTTTGGTTAGATTTTTAACTTAGAGAACAAAGTTTAGAAAATCTATAAATAGAGGTTTGTCCGAGCAATGAGTGTTTGGTGACATCATGAGTACAATAAGCTGTTGGGAGAGAAATTCATCGAGTTAGGGTAGATGTTATTTTACAAGGTTCAGGGTTGGATTTTTTGTATCTCGAAAGGTAAAGCGATTTACTTATAATGCTGGCTATTCTAGTGGAATTTCCGAAGGACTTCTTCGTAGACGTAGGGAATTTTGGGCTAAACCACTAAATCTTGCGTGTGTTGTGTTTTTCCCTTTATTTTCACCATCGACATGTTTTGCTACCAGTCGGTATCGGAGCAAGGTCGTGAAGATGATTAGAATTTCGTCTGTAAAATTCGATGTGATGGATCACAACAGGATTGGGAATTTTGAACTATGGCAGTGGAAGATGAAAGATATTATAGTACAGTAAGAGATGGTCAAGGCGCTTGAAAAAAGGAAGCCAATAGACGAGCAATGCAAATTGGATGGAGAACGGATGCAAAAGCGGTGTCAATTATTAATTTTTTTTGGTAGATGGTGTGTTGGATGAGGAGTCGTCGACAATGGTATGACGGAAATTAAAATTCATTTACATGTCAAAGTTGTCGTCAAACAAGTTATAACTCAAATATAAACTTGTACGACTTTAAGATGGGGGCCATTCGGATTTGAGCCAACACATCAATGTGTTCAATCGGCTCATTGGCAACTTGTTGAGGATTCATGTAAAGTTCAATGAGGATAAATATGCATTGATTATGTTGAATTCATTAAAAAAACACGGATACTTAAGAGAATAACCACAGACTTTATTGTGGGTTCATAAGATGCAAGATTTTTAGGATATCGTTGGTGTTCTACTAGGATTCTATCAAAGAAAAATAATAATTAGAAATTCAAAATTGGCGATGGGCTCGTGGTAAAGAGCAAACAAGATCATGGGAGAAGAGAAGATAAACAAGATGGTCACACGAGGTCAATGTCCAAGAAGCATGTATAATGTTGGAGGTGTTGGGAGAAGTGACATTGTAAAAGGGTTTGCAAGAAAAGGAAAAGAGAGATAAATGAGGGCAATGTCGTCTTTGATAACAATATCTAATGCGCGAGTGATGATGTGTCTAATAGCCACATTATGAATTCTGATTGTTGTTCTCATATGACACCTTTTTGGAAGTACTACGAGCTATCATGAAATCAATGAAGTTGAAGTGGAGGCGATCAACGACAACAAGTGTTTAGTTATTTTGATTAGAACAAGTCGGATGAAGGTACATGATGGAAGCGTCCGAACATTGACAGGAGTCAAACGCGTGTCGATCTTAATCGCGGGTTGATTTCTATTGGAGTCATGGATGATGGGAAATATCATTGTAGTTTAGGAGGTGGAATCCTAAAGGTGATTCGAGGGTTGTTATGCTAATGAAGGCGAAGAAGATTGAAAGTATTTGTCATCTTCTCAGGAAAGTCTTTAGTGACAACTTCTCATGTGGCCCAATGGGATGCAGATATGGGGTTATTGGTCGAGGTGGAGCATCGACTAGAAAAGTGGATATAGAAGCAGTGTGTACAACCTTCAGGTTGTCAAGCTGGGTAAAACCGATGAAGAAGTTCGATGGTGATGTTTGCATTAACGATGAACTCAAGTGAAAGGTGGAGTGGATTAAAGTTCCATATAGAAAGTTCTAACAACAATTGACAAATGTGGCATTTTGGGTACCAAGAAAGTGCGGTTTGAGAATAGAAGTGCAGAGCGAATAGGAGAGTTGGAGTCACAATACACGATGGTTGCTTGCAATCGTGTGAAATATAGAGTGATTGTCACAACTGGTTATGATACACTCCGAAAGACACGACAGATGAAAGGGGCTCTTAAGGGCTAGGGAGTTCTTTAGGGTAATGACTGTGTGGTGATATTGTGAGTACACTAGGCTGTTGAGCATGAAATTCATTGAGTCAGGGTAGATGTTTCTATAATATTTGTGGTTGGGGTTTCTTTTATCTCAAGCAGGGGATACATTTGTAATTCTAGTCATACTAGTGGAATATGTGGATACTCTCCCGTGTTCATATACCGCCTTGGCTGGAATCTTTTAAATATTACGCATGTTGTGTTTTTCCTTTAACTTTCGCCATCGACACTCAACCCAAACACCTTTTATACTCTTGGCAGTCTTACCACATGCACACTTAAATGGGCTTTTATACCCTAAGTGTCCTCACGTGCAGCCATAGGCGTTTGATTTGCTTCCTCATCGAGCACAAGGGACTCGAGAAAGCCACATTAGCAAATATATTTTTGAGACTGGAAGACATGTGGAGAGGCAGGGGAGGATGTTTCATGGCCGCTTGAGACGTCGGGGAGGTGTTGGAGCATAAGGTATGGGAAGATCCCTAGTGATTTCCAGCTGGCTAGAGCTCTATCATGACGAGCTTTGACCAGCTGCTGACTTGAGAAGTCTCAAGTATGAAATATGCAGGTTGGTTTGGGTCATAAGGGAGAGGAGTTCTCGTGGCCACTAAGAATAGACGACGTTGGAGTTTGCAGGACTGAGTATGGCTGGTAGAAGGGGTGATGAGTTCCAGAAACTCTTCCCTCTTAGCTTGAGCAATGTTTGTTTATTCTACTATCATTTTATTTTAAAGCCTATTTTATAAATCGGGATGTAACATAAGACAATGCATGAAATCACATTAAAGTACTGTGATCATTAAATTTACTAGTATATGCGCATCTCGTTTATTTAATGTGTTTTATGGACGTGTGCATGCCATTTTTAAAATTGTGACTAGGTCCCTTCTCTTCTCCTTCAAATATTTAATTAACCAGCAAAATTAATTTTTCATAGGAGAAAACAATATATATTATTTCTTGTAGGGATCCAAGGTTACGCTCTCAGTCGATCAGTTTTCTTTTACGCCTCCTCTATTGAGAATGGTCATATGGGAAGAAAAAGGGGAAAAGGCCTTCCTGTTTCAAGCTTCCGTGATTCAGCCATTTGCATCCATCGTTAAGTTTCTTTTTCTTTAAACTTCTCACTGACCGTAAACTAGCATAAACAATTTTGGGATCCAGATTGTTTTGTATTTGCGTGATTTGAGTTTACACGACCTTCAACTTCTTTAACTTGGAGATGACAACACTAAGTTGCGTAATTGATTTATGATAGGGATATTGTCACTCGTCGTGAATTCATCAAAATTTGAGATGGAGCCTTGTTTTGAAGTTTGATGACGAGTCATGAAGGTTCTCCATCATGTAGTCATAAACTTAATCCAAGAGAGAATTGGGAATGTGACTGCGAAAAGCGTGCGATCTTCATTGTTTGATAAGGAGATATACATCACCTGAGTCCAACACATATGATCTTCTACACAATCAAGAGAAACATAATCTTGTCCCTCCATTACTTTAGTTAATACATTCAAAATGAGCTAGTTTGCCATAGCCGGATAGAATTATTATATCGTCGTGTGGGATAATGAAGCCATAATAATTTCTTAAAACTATTAGGGAGAATTCTTCATGGACGACGGGAAAGCTTCAAAGAACGTTGATAGACGACTTTAAGAACGCAAGCAAAGCTAAATCATACTTTTCATCGTGCACGGAACACACTTTTGAAGGAATTATTTGTCCCCACTATCCTTATTGTAGATGGGAAAAGATCAAGAAATATTCCTTCAGGAGTAATGAAGAAAGAACAAACATGTCCACCCTATAAAACTGAGTGTTTTGATGAGTAATCGTAAAAAGAAATGGTTATCGGAACCTTTTTAGAGTTGTCCGTAAAATATTCTAATAATTCTACACAAGAAACTCTTGTGTATTAGTAACTTTTCAAACCTAAACGACCATTACATGGTCGATGAAAACAAGGAGGTATAACCTTGAATTGGTATCAAGAAACTACCACACTTCCCTTAAAACTACGAGAATACAAGATTTTATAAAAAGGCCTCAAGAAATCTCCTCGTAGTCATTATAAAACAAAAGAATATAACCATTCATCAAAAGAATCAAGTTAAATAACAAAATGACACCGTTACAGTGGTTCAAAGGACACTTCCCTTTATTCTTAAAGACATGTTTTTCTCATATATGCAGCTTATTGTGCAACAATCTATGCGTCCTTTATATTGACAAAAGTATTATATGCATAGAGAGCTGAATTTCAAATCAACATGGTACCTATGTGCAGTGGGGTAGCTAGGGGGACCCGGGTGTCCATGGGCCGCCATCTGGCTTTTAAAAAGTTTTACAAATTTCCTTCAATTTTTTTTTAAATAATTTAATTTTATCCTTTAAATTTGTATGTTATTTTAGCTTGACCCCTCAAATTTCTATTTGACCCGTTTGGGCTAAATTTTCTGGCTTTGTCACTGCGTACGTAGACGTTTAATGGACTACTCGTAAGACGGTGTTGATCCAAATCAATATTTTGAAACCTTGATTCCTAAATTTGCAAAATCCATAGAAGAGGAGAAGGAAGCCGCAATGGTAAGAGCCTAGGGCGAGGCCTTGTAGTCGGCAAGGGAGCATCAACGAATAGGATCCTTGAAAACTGTACTCCATTGTCTTCGGACATATCACCGAGGGAGCATTATCATTTCTAGCAAGTACTGTTCATTATTTTTGTGGCCTTTTTGAGTTTTATTGTTGTGGTTTTTAGTTTTAGGTAGTATAAGATGAACGAGGTTGCCGAGAACTGGAGGACTTAGGTGGATGCATGTTGTTTCTCTGCTCCAAAGTTTTGTCCGTCTTGCTTTCAATTGCCCCCGAGCATGGGGTGGACAGGTACTTTGCTCGCTCCTTGGTTAGCATTTGGTGTGGTACGATGTTGTAGTGGCTTTACTCCTGGGTTTTGAGTACACGTATCTTTCGTTGCAGTGCCGCTGATCAGATCCGCTGCAGAGTATCCATCAACTGACAGAGTTGCAAGGATTTTCCGGTGGAAGTGAAAACGAGTTTTTTGACGAGGCTCAATGTCAACCCTCTTTGTAGTAAAAAGGATTTGCGACAACCATGACCGTCGTGCTGCTAAATGCAAGCAATTTCCATGCACATTCTGTCAGCGACATCAGGGAACAAAGTCTAACCATCACTGAGAGACAATGTTTCTGTATAGATCATGGCAGGAGTTGTATGTGGTCTCGTGAATACCAACAAGCAGCTTCCATGCCAATGACCACGCTGCGCCCATGGTAATCCCATAGTAATTAATGGACCTGCCAGCAACACGGAGGTCTTCTTGTGCAAGCAAGCACTTTCTTTGAGTCCCTCCCGATTTCCTGCTCAGCTGAGATGGGGAAGGCTCAATAAGGATCTCGATCGGGCCACAGTATCCTTAGTATACCATCACAGCTTGCGTGACACCACCCCAAAATCCAGGACATGACCCGAACAAATGAACCAAATCAGGTCGTTGATGGATTTTCTTCAAATTTGGATATGACATTGGACTGTGCAACTAGCTGACTACCAGTTGTACCTCACCAGTGTAGAGGGACAAGATGGTAGAGCATTCCCCTCAGCTCATTCATACGAAAAAGAAGTCGGGGAAGAGTTGTGACTGGAGAAGCTTATTTTCTAGTCCTCAACTTTGTCAAAAGAGACAATTTCTGAAAGATATACATCTAGAAACTAGAAGCATCATCGACATGTAGCGCAACAGCTAATGTGATCCAGGAAACGGATGAGTCTCATAAACAGAACATTGAGTTTTTTTTATAAAATGTTATCCAATGGGAAACCTTACAAGCATAAATGATAAAACCAAGGAACCAAACCTCTACAATATGGAGTAACTAGACTTCCTTCGACTTTGGACTATCACAGGAACGGAGGAAGGATCACCCAGCGGCGCGGGTACTTGGGTCTTCCTTCTTTCCCGTCGAACAGCTGCAGCAACACAACGAAAGCAATACGTTAAAAGGGAACATTTTACTTCCTACATGTACCTGGAAGTAAGGGCAATTGCATATTTGGGAAGAACAACTTTTTACCTTCCTCAGGCGCCGATGCTTTGCAAGAGCCCAGTTGGTCATGATGAAAGCAGCGACCACGAGGAAGACATAACCAGCTACTGTCTGAGTTGCGATGTTGTACCCCAACCACTGATAGATCTCTGTGGTGTAGTTTGCACAAGTCACTATGTTGAAGAGGAATCCGCGTGGGATCTGATACGCTCCATCACCGCTAGGACTGCGAAGATTCCTCAGCAGGATATGGCAGTAGAGGTTAGAGACTTGGCATAGAATCCCGAATGCAAACCCTATCTTCATCTGGAGATCACTAACTGGGGTGTAAAAAGGGTGGTTCACGTAGTAAGCAATGTAGCAACCGAATGTCCAGTAGTAAGCGCAGTTGCGGAACACATTTGACAGAGGCGAGGTGGCATGGCTGAAGCGATGCACGAAGAATGTTTCCATGATCCGTTTGAAGTAGTGGAAACACCAGTAGTACAAGGCATAGGTCTGCACCGGACGGATGATGCGATGTCCTTCGTAGCCAAAGTATTTATAAACATCGAAGAAGTAGAACACTGGGTATAGAACCAGGGGACCCAGGTACTCCCAGAAGAACAGCGTCCGGTAGGAAACCTGAGGGCCCAGGTCCTTGAAAACCACAGTTAAGCTGCCAGAATTTCCATCACAGTAGTCCTGGAGACTCTTCTTGTCGCTAAGGACAACTGGTTTCTCCTTAGATCCCGGATTCAGTGGCAATGTCAGCCGCTGTCTTGAACGATAAAATTTCTTGGCTGTGTGGAACAATATACATCAGAAGATTACGACTAAACATCTTATCGAGACAAACATGGTCAGAAAGCAGATAAGAATGTACAAATGACAGCAATAAGTACAGATCATCGGAAGAAGTAAAAAATATTCCGCCAAGGGCTAGATTCCCTCAATCGCATTATAGGTGGGTGCAGACTTAACTCAAAGTGACATGCACCAACATGACTGCCCCCATAGAATACATGAATAACAAGCTCTACAACAGCATAGCTGAGGAAAGGTCAATCGACTGAAACTAAGAGGACACCTTGCAATATAAGCACCCGATTACAACGACACGACGTAACAGGTACCTATCAAGGTTTCTTCTTAGGTAGAATCTCCAGATAATCTAACAGGATGTACCACGAAATACCAAAACAAGAGACTCATCCAACAGCTTAATCGCAGCTCAATTATGCAGCCGCAAGCCAATGCTAAAGCTTAACCACCCAATCATTTCAATCCAAGAACCTCTGATCGAACAATAACAACTCGAACAACAACAAACGAGGGAAGAATCATCAGAAGCACTTACTCCTCTTGTGGATTGCCTCCTGCAATTCCCCAACCGTAGCCTGCCACCACAGCCAAAAAACAAAACTCAACTCAGACCACTCAAATCACTCCGCCATCCCAACCTATTCGTCTTAACCAAACCAAAACCAAAAGAACCAACGTGACGAGAGGCAGAATTGCAGACAATCAGGACATACGGAGTCATTGAGCTCAATTCCACCCTTGACTACTTCCCTTCCACTGCGCGACACCACACTAATCCTCATCTTCACAAAATGCAAAAACCCAGAAATCTAGAACAAAACCCAATTCGTTAAAAATAATAAAGATCAAATCTTGACGATCTCCTCTCCGCCCGGAGGGTGTCTATTTAAGATCTAACCCCGAAAGGAGAGACGATGACAACCCCCAACTAACATCGTGGAAATTAAATAAGGCGTAACCACATGGGCCTGCCTAGCCAAGCCATTCATTCAATCACTTAGCCTCTGCCCATGATTGACATCTCATCTTTAAGGAAAAGGGGAAAAAGAATCTACAAATCTAACGAGAGATTGAAATTAAAGTCTGGGGTGGTGAGACGGGCAGTTGGGGAGTAGGGAAGCTAACTTTAGGCGTGTCCAGCCGGAGTTAAATCAGCTGAACTTACGGATCATACCTATATTTTCCCGACGTTGTCTTACTTTCCTGTCAGGACACAGCCCAATGGGCCTGGAGTAAGAGCCCGTTATTATTTCAATGGACTCAGTTGTTCAGGCCCATTTTCACCATTTCTTACCACGGCCAACCCAGAGGGAAAGAAGGTTCCGGAAGGTTTCTTGTCCGATTCAGGCGGACAATGGACCGGAAGTTTCGGAGGAGGTAAGAAGGTCCTGCGCCGTCGTCGTTGTGTCCCTCCTAGCAGGGGCCTCCGTCGTCCACAACGTCAATGAGCCCGACGTCTTGTGTGTTCTGATCGTCCTCGGCCGTTTTACGCCCTATTACCTCTTCGACGAAATGCCAGTGTGAGTTTTCCGTGTGGCATCCTAGGTTGAAACGTTTGTGTGCGTGTGTAGAAGTTTCCCCCGGTTGATGGCGTAAACGGGGATAAGGGTAAGCAGCCGAAGGCAGAACAGAAGCCAGTGGCCGTAATTCTTCGTGGGGTGTCGCTTTGCGAGTTTTGGAGACAGGTTAGGGTTATTGTGTGCCCGGAAGATGCGACAAGCGGATTGCGGGAGTATTATGGTTATTATGTGACCTTCGGCGGATTTAACATTATTTTGTTCTCGAATGAATCGGGCATTCAACAAGGTGAAACCATTGGTGGGGGTGGCGACATCGAAAACGTGTCCGTAGCGGGTTCAACGACTAGAAAATATTTGAAAATCAGCAAGGTTGGAATTTTGGTTGTAGAATATGACTTCTATCAAATAAATTTATTAAAAAAAAAATTCCACAAAATACTATAAATCTAAAAGATTAAAAAAAACAAAAAACAAAAAATAAATACTACTGACTTGTAAATTCATATTTTTCTATATGGATACAGAGAGATGGTTTTTTGACCACCACCCAAGTCCTTTTCTTCCTTTTCTTCTTTAACTACAATGCTAACTCAAAATTCATCGCTTTATATCATTACATTACCACCGGTCCACCCAAACAATCCCCCAGCTCCAAAGAAAAAGAGAGCCTGGACCAAACTCACTTTTTCTCACTTTCATTACACTAAATTTCCTTTGTTCAATCCGAGAAATTTATTTCCTTTGCAAGAATATATAACATCATCTTATCCCAATGGAAAGTGGAATGAGTGAGAGATTGCTGGAACTAGTAGACACTTTAGAAATTAAGATTTTTTACCAAGTAAAAATCATACGATGGACTAAATATTTGATGACTCAAACTCAATTTCTTCCATATAAAAATCATACGATGGACTAAATATTTGATGACTCAAACTCAATTTCTTCCATATTCCGCTTCATTTGGAAGTTTTTATAATTTAATTAACTTACGTATAAAAAAAATACACTTTGAGCTAATTATATGTGTCCCACGGAGAAAGGAAATAGCACATAAATGTCTTTAAACTATTATATAATGGGAGTCTCCCCTCTTTACTGGTCTTGATACATGAATTTTGGGCTTTGTCCTTAATGGGCCGAAGAGGTAGAACTCTGTATGAGTACTACTCGAGGAGTGCCTTCCGAACAGGAGCCCAAGATTAGCGCCACTCGAGAAGTACTTCTCGAGTACATCATAGATAAATCCATACAGCTCGAGACTCGAATAGTCTCTCACCACTCGAGAGTCTATAATATCTCGAGGAGACTCACATCAAACTACGTTCGGTTACGTCAATAAGAGCAGGACACGTGGTAAACCCAGATAAGCCGACTAAAGCACGACGTGCATAGCTCCAACAAAATAGGAATAAGATTGTGCACACGATCTAGGATGATCACATACTGGCTGAATAACCACAACTATAAGATTCTGGAAATATAAAAAGAAGAACGGAAGATAAACAGAGAACAACGAGCACAATTCAAACACAGAACTTAGATTTTTCTTTCTTTTTCCAGCGTCCTGAAACCAGCGTTCGGAAACCACCTTCATTTCAGTACATCCGACCACCGATCCACTAAGGTATATTTCACTAAAGGGATCTGTCGTAGCCGCCGTTTGTCTGTCGTCGTTCGTTTGGAGCACTCCGTCGTTGTTTTTAAGTTTTCTTTTGTTGTATTTCAATTTGCATCATATCTGTAAGTGTTGTCCCGTAATTCAGTACTGTTTAATTAATTCAAACATTATTTTCCCTTTCAATTTGTGTTACATTTACTTTACGACGACCATAGTTTCTCTATAAAATTCGATAGGTGTTGCGGGGAACACAATTCCGCGCCAACACGTTTTTTGCGACCACAGTGGGAGCAGAATTGTTAAGAATCCATAAAATCTTTTGAGAAAGATGTCACGCACTAGAAGCGAAAACTCCATAAAGAAATAGCCTCTGACAAAACAGAGGGAACGAATGAAAATAAGGGTGAAAACGAGAGGCATATCCATAATATGCTTGTGGGGCCTCAATATTCTGTAGGTCTCAATACCCTTGGTCCACTTATTCCCCGTGTGACGACGTTGTAGGGGAATTTGGAAGAGACATGTTAGAATGACGCAAGGAATTAAAAAGAGATATGTTAGAAAAGGATCAGGAAATTATAGATGCACTTAAAAAAATTAATATTTGATAAAATTGATAAGATTGATTGGAAAAATGATTCCCCTAGAGAGAAAAAAATTATAGGAAATGCTAGAAGATCTGGAAAACAAAATGTTACTTTTTAGGAAAATTCGTATAGAGAGTATCCCGAGTTTTACTCAGAATATCTTGATAAGAGTAACGAAGTTGGCGTAGGCACATCAAGAATCCCAATGTCGAGCTATAATCCCATTTATGTAGATCCCAACTTTTACTCAGAATATCCTGATGAGAGTAACGAAGTTGGTGTAGGGACCTCGAGAAGCCCAATGTCGAGCTATAATCCCATATATGTAGAGGATATCAAGAATGACTTAAGGCACGAGATACCACATACATATGCAACCCCATATAGGCATAAGGAATCCAAGAGCTTTTATTGTAAGCTCACGATAGAGGAGAGAATTTCACGATCGACATCGTTTCCTAACCCTATGTCGTTGAAAGAGAAGGTTGAAAAAAATTGAGGGCGATTTATCTCGAGATAGTTTTATGGGTGATGTTCATAGAGTTGGTTTCTCAAATCCATATTCTTCTTGAGTTCTTGCGAACACATCGAGTGGGAGAATAACAAGCACTTCTGAGTTAAATCTCAAAACCATCGTACATAATTTTGTGAAAGCGCAGGTTATAAAAGGATCTGATTCTCGAATTGGAAATTTTATCAAGGAAAATCCCATGGATAAGTTTATGGATTTAAAGGAGAAGAAATTTCATGAGGAATCATGTCATAGCAAAAATGAATGTATGGGTAACTCAATTCTAGTGAGGAAAGATGTAGTTGAATCTATCGTAACATTTCCTGACAAATATTACAATCCCCTCGAGAGCAAAGCTCCTAGAGAAAACAAGGATAAAGAAATGGTGTTCCAACAATATACTCCCTCACATCATAAACGTGACGAGAAAATTGGCAAATATGACATATACTCATTGTTGAGTCAAATAGACGTTCTAAGTATTAATATACAAGAAATTGAAACTGAGGGATTTTCAACGAGCAATAGGATTTCAATGGATGATATTTTCGAGATACATATGAATGAAGTACCACTGAGTGATTGTCCCGTTAGAATATCGAGGAAGCCCCGAAAGCGTCTTCAAACCAGTGTCCCGAAACAATCTTCATTTCACTACATCCGACCACCGATCCACCAAGGTAGATTCCACTAAAGTGATCTGTCGTACCCGCCGTTCGTCCGCCGTCGTTCGTTTGGAGCGCCCCGTCGTTGTTTTCAAGTTTCCTTTTGTTGTATTCTAATTCATATCATGTCTGTAAGTGTTGTCCTGTAATTCAATATTGTTTAATTAATTCAAGCATTATTTTTCCTTTCAATTTGTGTTCATTTACTTCACGAAGACCATAGTTTTTCTGTAAAATTCGATACGTCCGCGCCGACACACAAATTTCATCTTCTCTTATTTTCTCTTGAACCCGTTGAATTATAAATATATTATACTTCTCCCTACGAAGGTCTAAGTTATTTCCGGCACGATATTTTATACACAGAAATTTCAGTGTTCACATAAACCCCAACACTTCGCAAGTCGGGGTTTGTTCAAGGACAACAGTCGAGGTCATCGTTTCCTTTTTCTTTTTTCTCTATTTTTTTTTAAACCCCAATGGATTATTATCCTGTTTTGTCTTACGTCGATGGGCTGTGTTGCAGCTTCTCTCTCTCCCTATAAGAAAAGATATCCTCCTTTCTTTGTTTGCATGGTTTTGAGTGAAGTTTTGGCTCTTACCTCAAGTGACAGTTATTGCCCATCATTCTCCCCACCACACCCCCCATGCAAGAAAAACCAAGCTTCCATACAAAAAGGTGAAAGAAAGAAAATTACCCATAATAACAGACTCATCATTCTGAAAAAAATGTTTTATGTAGAAAATAAAATTAAAATGGAAAGCTATTTATAATCTGGAAATTTTGTCGCATAACTGGAAAACAGGGTTTTCGTTTTCTTTTTATTTTTCTCATTCCCGGCCTCCTCCGTAAAGAAAGAGAGAAAGGAAGAACTTCCTAAATGGAATGAGACCAAAAGATAAACCTCGGACTTTGGGAATTCCCCCAGACATGATTACTATTTCAATGGAATCAAGTGGGGGAAAAGAAAAGATCTATCACCTTCCTCATAAAAAGTATATGGTGGTGCATGATATTATTCATCTCAGTCGTGTATGGTACAACCAAAACTGATCAATCTCCATCCATGCAAGAGGCGGACTGCGCATTTGCATCATATCTGGCCCCTCTAAAAGATGTTAACACTAAATCACTCCATCCTCGAATCCCCCGACACCCGCAAGAAGCTCCGAGACTGGATTGCCTTAATTTGGCTAAAGAGAAAGAGAAAGTAAAAGAAAAGGAATTGTCGGGTGACACAAGTCAGCTGGTTCTCTGTACAACATTGAAGGGGGGGGGGGGGGGGATGGATTTTAATGCGGTAGTAACGACAACATGTCGAGTCAATTTCCGTTTGCATGAGTTTTGGTTAAAGACTTGGAACTCAACTAGTCTTACAATAGTGCTAGTTGTATTCTTTATTATTCTTAAGTCTCTCTCTTTTTTCTATTATTGAAGTTAAGACTATTTCGGATGCTCAAAAGGCAAAAGGATCCAAGGAATTCTCTCGGAACTTCTATAGAGTAAATAAAGTAAAATAAACAACTAGGTAAAAGTTGAGTTGAGTGAATAACTTTCGACTTCAAAAGCCGTGACATTACAATAAACAAAATACCCTTTTGCGGATCACTACGTACGTTTTTGTTACATTAAGTGGGGTGAATTAGTGTTAAAATTCAACTAAGGATTTTTAACTCCTTTTTGACAAACCCCCGCAACGGAAGAAAGTTTCTGTAAAACAGAACCTTGCAGACAGGCTTCTGTAAGACATAACGTACGAATGTTATTGCGATTTGATTTAATGGACATAAAAATATTTATAGTGGTTCGGCAATATTTGCCTACATCCACTCTCACCCAAAATTTAGATGGTTATCACTAAAACGAAACGTAGTAGAGCTACAGCCTTCTACAACACAGACCAGAAGGTTACGCACTAAAGGTAACTATACAGCACAGACCAAAAGGTTCTGCACTAAAAGTGACTCAGTGCATGCTTTAACGCGACTAGCAAAGGCAACCAGTTGTTGGACGTTTCCCTCGGACGGAGTCCTCGCCTACACAGCAACTCACTGCGACTTCCTTCGAGACTTTTCACTCCGGCGGCATCTCCACCTACATAGCAACCCGCTGCGACTTCCACGTGACTTTTTACTCCGGCGGCGTCCCCACCAGCACAACAACCCGCTGTGACTTCCCTTGCACGATCCCTCGAGACAGCGACTAAGTAAACACAAAACCCCTGCCCAAGGTTCTCCTCTGTGGTCCCTCGAGACTACGTCTAAGCAGACAAAGAACCCCTGCCCAAGGTTATCCTGCACACACAGAATGTTACACCACAAAAGCTGGTTGGTCTTCACCTTATATGCTCCTGGGGTATCTGCCCTTCTCTTCGGCACACTGCACGTTGGCCAAGCTAGCAACATGTCTCACGCCTCCACCAATGTCTCCGGCAGCCTCCAACCAAGAGTCCCTCGTGGCCCCCAGGTTACTCTCCCAGAAGACTTCACCGACGATGCAGCCTTCTCTAGCTAGCATCCCTCGTGTGTGACTAACAAGACTCAAACGAACAAAAACGAAAAGATCACAAGCTCACGTTACAATCCCTCTGGAGTTTACACTTGATACACACACTAAAATGTATTCGAATTGCCTCCTATTTATACAACTTTACAAAACGCTAAGCATAGAAGGTAGAATTGGCTAATATAGCTTCTACACTTAAATGGAAAACTAATAAATCATTGATATTAATTCTCTTAATATGCAAATGACGTCTCCCACTGGTAAGCATCCGTTTGGGATGAGATCTGATTAAAAATAATTAATTCAATCATATTCCCTTGGAAAAATGTTGCAGAAGGTTGCTGATTACGAATAACCTTCTATGAATGGAAATAATTAAAATTAATTTCTTCAAGTTATTTCATCAGATTCATTACTTGATTTTGATGAATCTCATTTTTGTTATCCAAGGAAAAATTATTAATGGAAGATGTCATTCGTATGATATATAATTAATCATGTAGAATCTTCTATAAATAGATAATTTATTTCCTTTAATTGAAAAAATATTATTCTTTTTTATTTCTTTGGTAACGAAATCATTTGATTTCGATCAGATAATTATCCCGATCAATTTGGATAATTCTCATGGAATATTCACATTTAATTTCGTAATTAGTTATTAATTACAAAAATATTTCCTTGCAGAAGGTTCTCATTAGGAGTAGCTTCTGTCGTGTAAAAGGTCAACTTCTGTTTCGCAGAGTTCAAGACTCATCATCAAAACCAAGTTCAACAGTTTCATTTTTCAAATTTGGAATAAGAAGAAAAGAGGCTTAGTATCAAATATATGAACATGGCTTCCATGATAATGTATATATATATATGATGATCACACAATTTGGGAATCCCAAAGTGGGGTGGTCATGGTCGAGCAGCATAGAAAGATGAGAAAGCCTTGCAACAAGTGGAAAACGATCAAACAAAATCTGACATTTGATAGGGGCAAGAAAGTAAGCACACACAACGCGCCAAAGTAAAGGTGAGGAAGACCCAGTTTTTTAGTAACATATGATATCCAAAGTGAAAACATTTAGTCTCAGTTGCACACAACCAATTCCATTACGAGTTACTCAAACAAAACCCTACCAATTAACATAGCAATGAATACAGGAAATACTCGCCCCAACGAAATGAATCGGCAAGAGATGAGACGTTAGGAGTGGTTGCCGGTGGGAGCGGACGAGAAGCCACCTCCAGATGGATCATTGTTCCAGTTTACGTTCCCAACCCATGTGCCGTACTGCTCGACCCCGGAAGGATAATTATTCCTCGACGGCAGATTTAGGTCTCGGTTATTGTTGAGGCCTTCTGATTTTATGGCGGACATTGGATCTGGCACGGTGGATGGGGACGAGTATAAGGGTTTATTGTTCAACAGCAGTTGACCGATGCCTTGACCGTCCAAGGTGTTGGCGAAGAAGGTTGGAAGCTGCGTCATTTGGTGCATCCTCCACTGAGAGTTATCCCCTACTCCTACCTGGAAGTCTAGGCCGAGACCGGCCCCAGCGTCTGCCGGAGCATAATTGTTCAAATTTTGCAGCGGTGGCAGGAGAGGCACTTGAGCGAGCTGTGGCACCAGGTGTCCTAAGATATCCCCTGCCAAGGGAGCTGCAGCAGCAGCAGCAGCAGCAGTAGTATTAGACGAACTGGCAGCCGGAGCCCCAACTCGTTCGGTCAAGGGGGATTTCGACCTTCCGCGACCGCCCTTCGTCCGCTTGTTCCTACGGCAGCTTCCCCCGACGGGCACGTTCCTCAGGGCGCCTCCTCGGGTCCAGTATCGACGGCAGGTCTTGCAGAAGTGACGGGGCTGCGACAGGCTGTAGTTATTAAAGTAGCAGAACTTGGTGTTTGTCGATTCGCACCTAGGGCACTTAAGTCCTGCCTCCGGCTGTGGGATCTTCGCCAGCCTAGCCTGATCGGCCATCGAGCTGGGCCGAACCGATCCCGTCCCAGCCCCCGCCGATGGCGGGGTAGGCTGGAGGTGACCACCAGGGATGGTCTCGCCACTTACGCTCCCCCGATACTGATTCGACTATCACATAATCCACAGGAGAAGGAAAATCAACTAAACAGAAAATATACACATCCTTTTGGTATATTCAAATGGAATAGAAATAACAAAAACAATAAAGGGGATTAGAAAAGCAAGGAAAGGGGTGAGAATTTGGAATAAATCTCTTCATCTTATGTTCCTTTCTAAACTTAACTTAAAGAAAGGAGATTAGGAAATATGAAAAAAAAAGAACCTGGGGAGGAGGAGGAGGAGGAGGCCAGTTGTTGTTGGGATTGATGGTTGGATCAAGATGATAGACTGGGATTGAGGAGAAAGCCATTGGGGATTTTTCTTTCTTTAGCTTTAATGGAATCCCTCAATTCCTTCCTTTTAGCAAAAGCTTCATGGTGGGTTTTCCTTTTGTTCTTTGGGGAGAGATGAAGAAGAAGAAGAAGAAGAAAGGGAGGAAGGAAGGAAGAAGATAATGGAAATAGGAATCTCACAAGCATACAGGAGAGAAAAAGAGGAGTGGAAAAGGCAAAGGGAAAGAAGAAGGGGGAACTGAATAATAACAACTGGGGAAAACTTAAAGAGAAGATAAGAAAGAGTCGGGGAGACTCCCCCTCTTTCTTTGTTTGTTTGATATTGTTTAATACCATTTATTATGATTTTCCCACAAAATACTTCCTTTTTGGTATCATATTAAGGGGAAACAAAAAGAGAAAATAAAGGGAGGAGAAACGATTAGGGTTTTGTAGCTTAGTGGTCAGTGAAAGAGCTCAACAACTTCTTCCTTTTTGGCCCCAAATCCCTCTCTATTGTATTGAATGTAACTGAAGATATGTTTGATTATTGAAATGGGTTAGAATAGCGAAGCATAGGGTTTTGTAATGATATCCCACAAAGGTGGATGGATGTGGCACGATAGAGTTCATGCCTGGTTGTGTTTGTGTGTGAGTGACTTTAGTCATTTTTACGTGCCAGGTAAGTTCTTTGGTTCCAATAGCTGGAGGGTGATTAGGAAAAATACTTCCTTTCTGTGGGATTCGAGGTTGAAGTAGCCTGGACCCAATATCAACCTGAATATGATTGGAATGTGTGGTGGAAATGCGTGAAAATCAATCCTTTTTGCAATCCCCCCCCCCCCCAATCTAACTCTACTTTTCGACCCTGTCTATGTTTTACTTTCAAGGATGATCTCCTTTGTGTCACTTAAGATAATGAAACATCATTTTCAAACTCGAAGCAAGAACTAATTTAATCTCTTGCAGTTGAGTTCTAAAACCGATTACGAACTATGCATGGACTTGGGTTCAGGCAGCTCTTAGAACTCGAAATTTTCGCATCATCTCGAAATCGCCCAATTGCATAAATTTACGGTCGGCTCCTTCACACGTGGTTATGCGAACCCGAGTACATATATCCCAACCCCTTTTGATATCGTTTGGGATTACTTAATCCTTGGGGTTTTCAGCTTTCGTATAATAAAAGCCGACAAGATGATGATGGTCCAAAAGAAGATGCCACTCGGATTTCCAACAAATTCCTCACGATCTGCATCTCCGTGTAACACTGATCCGATTGTGGCCTGGACTTTGTTCGAGCGAGTTCGACAGTGCTACACGACTGGTGTTACCGGAGGGACTACGTCTCGCTTGTCGAATGTTTGGATAAGTCTCTGTGCAGTGCTGTTTTTTCATTTTCAGAGAGACAGTCCCCACATGATACAAACCTTTATGAGACTTTTATGAAAGTATGCGGTCTTTATTTCATTAGGTATGCTCACGTCTTCCTCTTCCTTTATTAACCCTAGGAATCTCCAACGTCTCTGCACTACTAATTGTATAAAGAGTCGCGATGATGAAAAGTTGTTCGTAACGTCGTCGTAGAGCAATGGAGTAAGCTACAAATTCACGAGGACGATGCAGTCCTCAAGGACATGTACAACCCGACTGTCACCTCGAGTCGTTTCCATATACATGAGACCACGTTGATGGAAGATACACCAAATTCTTTTCCAGATGATTGAGATCCCTCCTTAGAAAGCTTAATTGCACCAGGGACTTAGTGGCGTCATGTCTCGGTTTCATAGGATTCTCTAATTCCCTATCCTTTGGCTGCTACATGAATTTCAAGCTTTAACTCGCTTTCTGCATCAACTTTTAAAGTAAGGGGGCGGAAAAGCAGCCGAGGGATAGAGCTATTTGCCAAGCATTCCACACCGACCGTATCCGTTACGTATGTCGTTTCGTTTTGGTTCTCCTTGGAACTTACTAGTTGCGCGTTGGCTCCAGAACAAGCCCTCTTTCCAGAACCTTTCCTCTTTAGGGGACACTTTAGGAGTACATCCAGGGGTTGAAAACGATTAAGAACCCAAGCCACGACAAACATGGAGAAACCATGTCCAGAAACTCAGAACTGCAACGCGGATGGCACAAGGACCACGCCATACCACCGGTCACTCATGTATCCATTGATGATGCAGTCGACGACAACTACACGTTAAGAGATGATTGAAGGATTTTGAATCATGAGAGATAAAACATGAGTCTATTGCTGGTTAATCTTGAGGTTGGAAAAGGGAGAGTGTTGAGTGGGGTTGGAATCTAATTCCCTCTCTGTCAAAATCAAAAGCTCCCCACTTTTTCGCTCATTTTCATGCAAGGGAAAAAGAAAGGTTTTGGGTCCCCCCATCTCTTACATAAAGATTTAACAGTTTCAATTAGTCCCTTCTTCCTCAACCCCAATTGCGGAGGAATTACACAGAAGGGAGTATTAAAGTATTGTCTGATGGGTTGCATTGCAGCCCTCGTGACCCAGATTTCCATGCAGATTCTGGAATCAGATTCCATAATAGTTATTTAATATAGGAGTGTCGGTAATGGTCTTCCCCCGCGTGCCTTCACGTTTCCGAGTTTCTGGTCCTTTTTTCTTCTTCTTCTACTTCTTCTTCTTTTATTATAGTTTTTTGTTTATCCGAGAAAAAAGTCGTCGACATAAAGCTAGTCGTGTCATGGAAGGCTAAAGGAGATAATAGACCAGCCAACATGGGCTCTTGGCCCAATCCACTCCTACATCCCAAGCCATTACATTACTTTACATGGACGGGGCTTGGCACATTCTCCGTGTTAAATTTATTTCAACATTCTTGAACCAAACAAAAAAAATTAAATTCCTACATTGAATCAATACTTCCTAGACTTTTCTTGGGATAACATTGTTTGATTTCAGGAATTGGATCAAAATGAAATGGATTTCATTCCATTCGGCCTATCTCGTTGTTTGGTATGATTTTTAAATTTCCGCAAAGTTATTTCATTCTTGGACTCATTTCGCCCGTTTCATTTCGTTGTTGGGGTTGGGAATCATCTTCGTTCCACATTATTAAAATTTCCTCTTTACAAATTTACTCTTGTTACATCCAACTCAAATGTATTAGGCTATTTTCTTCCGCACAGACAACTCATGCCACTGCTCCCCCACCGGAAATCTCCTCTACTCATTGCTACTAATCATTTTCGTCGTTGTGAGGTAATGGATCTCCGATATGGACATATTTTCTCTAAGATATCTTAGATGGGTTTTTCGTGACAAGTGATTGCTTGATTCGTTTCTCTCTCTTCGAAATCGATGAATTCTAGATGTGACCGATTCCTTAGATTTTTTGGTATGTGTTCGTTCCGGAAGTGACCACGGGCAAGCCGGATCCGAACACGTCGGAAATCTCTGGCACTACGGATCAATTGGCGCCCGGAAGATTCGTGAATGTGTGGTCGCCGTATGAAATGAAAGTAAAGAAGAGGAGAAGACAGCGGACGAACACCCCTAAGTGGAAGCACTTTCGGATGCCATAGACGATGCCTTCGAGAATGAGCAAGAACGCAGGAGCACAAAGAGAACTTGAACGCTGGAAAGATAAATTGACAATATATGTCCGTCTGTAGAGAGGTGTTGATGGGTGTGCGTACAATGCCTAAAAACAACTATTTATACTAAGCTAGACCTACGTATATACGGTAATATAATATTGCACATATACTACGCTTCCTTTGCTGCCAGTCTCCATGGAATATCTCCTTTCCATATGAGTAAACTTGGCAATAATCTCCTTCCGGATCCCGAGATCTCCTGGAGCCTTTCTTAACAGTTGACTGATCGACCGTGTCGCCCATTGGCCTTCGCCGTGGAGTTTCCTCGCTCGCCTAGTCTAACTGTCGCTTGTCGCTTCGCTGACCTGTTGTCGCCGATCGCCTGGTAATCCCATCGCTTGGTGATCCCTTCGCCTGGTGTGTAACCGTGGTCACCTCCTTCCTAGATTTTCCTTCCTTGGGCCTGTGTTCTGGACCATCGATCCACAGATTGGGCTGAGATCTGTGGTCCAGAATTTCTGTTGCTAAACATATAAGCCCCCCCTCAAGGCAGACTGAGTAATTTGTCTAGCCTTGAAAAAGACCAAGTAATCATTCCCCTGCAGCCCTCGGTAACGTGTGCAGGCGAGTAATGACCCTTGACCCTTGATATCCCCGAATCGTATCGGTTGAGATCTCCAGGACAACTATTGCGATCCCCAAAATCTCTAGCGACGTTCTAGATGTTGCTGTTGTTTTCCATATTGATGTCGACGACGTCCGTGATGACGTCCTTATTTCTTCCTAGCTAGGCGGCCAAGGTCGCCCATACAAGCCAAAGTCAGAGGAGGCCCCCAGTGAGATGGCACATGACGTCCCGCCCCCACCTTCGAACCAAAGTGCAGGAGTCTCCTCAACTTATGATGTCGCTGTCACCCAGGAGACGTCAGGTGAAGCACCAAGGGTCTTCCAAGGTCGGGTGACAGAAGCCCCCTGGGACGAATGACAGAGGTTCCCTCAGGCGAGGCGAGGGAAGCGTGTCGGGGTGAGGCGACATAAGCCCCCCAAGTCCAGGCGACAGGAACCCCTCAAGCCCAGGTTGTAGAAGCCCCCTAGGGCTCACAAACACATGAGCCCTTGGTAAGGATTTTGAGAGTTATGACCCTTGCCTGTACGTAGATCTTTGTATGACTTGGGTGTGTTTATGGCAGTCTTTACATTCCTTGCTCGTCTCTGCCATTGTCCTCCTCGAGCATAGAGTTACTACTGATGGGGACTTTGCTAAGCTGATGTCCATGGTGGGCGAGCTCGAACGAGCGGACGCTGGTTCGTCAGAGTTGACGACCCTGATTGCCCTCCTCTGTCGATCTTTCTGGTGCTCGTGGGACAAGCGACGCGGGAGACTGCTCTATCGTAACCGCCTCCATCTTCTGCTTAGATAGTCGAGCTCTCTGGCAAGAAAGCTGCCATTCTGAGGCGAAAGGAGGAGCTACAAGTTCCTATACAGCGCCTCCAGGGAGAGTTGGACGCTATGTCTGTAGACCTTGCTGAGATCGACCCAAGCCTGGCTGCTGCTTATGCGAACGAGGCCACTGAGCGTGCCACCCTGAACCACACCAAGGCGGCGTATGAGAGGGACTAGGGCAAGACCCTTGATTTTGAGGCGAAGAAAATCATGGTGACTGGCGTGAAGGACCGATTGAAACTCATGTTGTATTCCTTGCCTTAGTCTTGATTTGCTACGTTTGTATTTGTCCCCAGATTGTGGGGAAATGTTTGAAATGATGCTCTTGTGTGCTTCCCACATCGTTGGCTCGTACGTTTTTAAGTACTTGCCATTAATCTTAAGGTCGTGTGATGATCCATCTAGCCCCCTAGGCGATATGAATTCCCAAGATGGGACAACTACCCGGAAAGGGCCTTCCTAGTTTGGAGTCCATTTTCCTTTAAAGTAGTCACGGACTCCTTCGGGTAACAGCAACTTCCATACTAGATCGCTCACGCTAGATGATCGAGGAACTACTTTCTTGTTATAGTAGCGAGTGATGTTTCTTTTATGGGCTTCTAGATGGGTCATCACGATGATTCTGGTGGTTTTCAGGTTTTCTAGTTCAACATGCATGTCCTTATCATATCCTTCATATTCTCCCAAATGCTTGAGGAGTCTGAGCGATTTGCACCGCACTTCTATTGGGAGCATAGCATCGTGGCCGTAGACAAGGCTAAACGGGGCGACGCCTATGCTTTCCTTTTTGGTAACCCGGAGAGCCCATAATGTCTCTTGGAGCAGGGTATGCCATGTTCGTGGCTTATTTCCAATCGTCCTCTATATCATTCGCTTGATGAGTTTGTTAGAGGCTTCTGCTTGCCCATTTGACTGAGCATAGTACAGAGTTGAGTTGAGTACTTTGAACCCGAAATCCTCAGTGAATTCATTCATAAGTTCGCCGTTGAATACTCTTGCGTTGTCTACGACAATGCTTTGAGGTACTCCATATCGATAGCTAATGAAGTCTTTAATGAATTGGATCACGTCCTTCTGGTTAATTAACTTATACGCTGCCGCCTTGACCCATTTGGTGAAATAGTCAGTGGCAACAAGTATATAAGCGACTCCTCTAGTTGAGTGAGGATGGATTTCTCCTATGATGTTTAACGCCCATGTCCTGAAAGGCCATAGTTTTATTACGACGTTCATATCCATTGCGGGGGTTCGCTTCACTGGCCCACATTGTTGGCAAGCCTGACAAGCTCGAGCCATCTCAATGCAATTCTTGACCATTGACGACCAATAGAAACCGTGTCTTTTGATCGACCAGCTCATTTTAATTTCGGCTTGATGTGGTCCGCACAATCCCTTATGTGTTTCCATCGTGATTGGGATGGCTTCGTCTAGATCGACGCACCTCAGAAGCACGCCTTCGTTGGTTTTTCTATAAAGAGTGTTGTCGAGGAGTACATAGTGTCTAGCGATCATTCGAATTCTCCTTTCAACTTTTGTACCGGTATCCTTGAGGAATTGTCATATTGTTTCTCGCTAGTCCTCTTTATGTTCGAACAAGTCGGAGGTGTGGACCTCTTTAGTTTTCTCCTCACCATCGTTGTGGAACTCTGGTCGTTTGCTTACAAACAAAATCGCTTTGCTCTTGGATGTCTCCAAGTCACTAATCAACCCGGAAGCACACTGTGCTAAGTGGTTAGCCTCCTGGTTGTCGTCTCTTTTTACATGGATTACTTCGACTTTGTGTAACTTTGCGAAGAGTTCCTTTGCCTTGTGTAGGTATTTACCAAGATTGAGTGCGTGGCACTCACTCTGGTCCAGGAGTTGTTGAATTACTAGTTGAGAATCACCGCATATTTTTGCGGTTTCCATCCTCCAATCTAGTGCTAGCTACAATGCTAGGATTAAGGCTTCATATTCTGCCTCATTGTTGGTTATTTTTTCGTTGATGTGACAAGCCACTCTGGTTTCTGCTTTCCATGGTGTCTCAATAAAGACGCCCACGTCAGCTCCGAATTTATTAGAGGACCCATCAAACCAAATGGTACATCCTTCGTTCGGGTTATCTTCCTCGAGTATGGAATCGAGATTGCCTTCACCATAATGAGTTATGAATTCGGCCAGAGCATAGCCTCTGACTGAGGCTTGCGATTTATAATAGATATTGTAGGCTCAGAGGACTAGGCTCTACTTACTTATCCTTCCCGTAAGTAAGGGATTGTCAAAGAACACTTTGGTAACCGGGGTCTTGGAGATGATATATACATCGTTAGACCCGATATAATGTCTTAGTTTCGTTATTGAATAATACACAGTCAGGCAGATCTTTTCTGTTGAGGTGTATCTTTGTTCTATTTCTGTGAGTAGGCGCGACAGATAGTAAATCGCCCTTTCTACTCCGTCGTGCTCTTGTGCTAGCATTGATCAAATAGTAGACTGGGATGCTGCTACGTACAGAATGTACGGTTGATCCGCACTTGGTGGTGCCAGCACAGGCGGATTGACTAGGTAGCCTTTTAAATTCTGGAACGCTCGCTCATGTTGTGATGTCTACTTTATCTGTCCCTTCTGTTTTCCTCTGAGGATTGTCGAGAAGGCACTTGTCTTAGATGCGACATTGCCTATAAATCGGCGGATATAATTTACCCGACCTAGGAAGGCTTGAAGTTCCTTCTTTCTCTGTGGAGTTGGAAGATTTTGAATGGCGCGGATCTTCAAAGGGTCTACTTCGATTCCTCATTGGTGTACAAGGAAACCACGAAACTGCCCCTTTTGCACTCCAAAGGCACATTTTAGTGGATTGAGTTTGAGGCTATGTTTTCGTATCTTTTCAAATGCTTCACTTAAATGAGAAGGATGGTCCTGTCTGACATCATCTATATATACCTCAACTGTCTTTCCTATCAATGAGGCGAAGATTAAGTTCATCGCTCTATGGTAGGTGGCTCCTGTATTCTTCAACCCGAAAGGCATTACCACCCATTCGAATATTCCTATTGGGCATCGGAATGCAGTTTTACGAACGTCTTCCTCAGCGATGAAAATTTGGTTATACCCAGAATACCCGTCTATAAAGGACATTAGCTCGTGTCCTACCGATTTGTCTATGAGATCATCAGCGACAGGCATGTGGTATTCGTCTTTGGGTGTTGCTTTGTTCAGATTACGAAAGTCTATGCAGACTCTGATCTTTCCATTTTTCTTGACGACCGGCACTATGCTGGAGATCCAGTCGACGTACTTAGCCGTTCTTATGTATCCGGCTTTGAACAACTTCTTAATCTCATCATAGACCATTTGGGCTACTTCCGGCGACATCTTCTGCGGGGTTTCACGGGTTTGATGTTTCTATATGTTGGGAGTCGATGCTCGACTAAATCCCGGTTGAGATCTGGCATCTCGGTATACTCTCAAGCGAAGCAATCCTTATAAGTGTGCATGACTTCACTTATATTGTGCGTCTCTATTTCGTTCATGAGCGAACTGAGATATGTAATACGTGGAGAATCAGCCATTCCCAAGTTTTTTTGGTATGTGTTCACTCCGGAAGTGACCGCGGGCAAACTGGATCCGAACACGTCGGAAATCTCTGGCACTACTGGTCAAATGGTGCCGGGAGGATTCGCGAATGTGTGGTCGCCATATGAAATGAAATTAAAAAGGATGAGAAGACAGCGGATGAACAACCCTAAGCGGAAGCACTTACTGATGCCATCGACGATGCCTTCGAGAATGAGTAAGAACGCAGGAGCACAGAGAGTGCTTGAATGCTGGAAAGATAAATTGACAATATATGTCCGTCCGTAGAGAGGTGTTGATGTGTGTGCGTACAATGCCTAAGAACAATTATTTATACTAAGCTAGACCTACGTATATAAGATAATGTAATATTGCACATATATTACGCTTTCTTTGCTGCCAGTCTCCATGGAATATCTCCTTTCCATATGAGTAAACTTGGCAACAATCTCCTTCGGGATCCCGAGATCTCCTGGAGCCTTCCTTAACAGTTGACTGATCGACCGTGTCGCCCATTGGCTTTCGCAGTAGAGTTTCCTCGCTCGCCCAGTCTGACTGTCGCTTGTCGCTTCGCCGACCTGTTGTCGCCCGTCGCCTGGTAATCCCGTCGCTTGGTGGTCCCTTCACCCAGCAAGCCTTCGTCTGGTGTGTATCCGTGGTCACCTCCTTCCTGGATTTTTCTTCCTTGGGCCTGTGTTCTGGACCGTCGATCCACATATTGGGCTGAGATCTGTGGCCCAGAATTTCTGTTGCTAAACAGTAAGCACTCAATTGACGAGAGATCTTGATGCTAGACGTGTTGTTCGAGTTGATTGGTTTTATGAGTCGGTTCTGTTGGTTTGAGGCAAAATCTGGGTTTTGTTTAAGATCTTACTGCCTTTTTTTTCTGTTCCTTTCTCCTCTTTCTCCCCTCTACGTTTCCATCCACGGGGAAGGCTCAACTGTTATAATTTTATTTTACATTTTATTATTTTATTTTGTTTTATAAAAATTCTTTTGGGATATAATCAGTTACGTTTTCGAATACCGGGCTGTATTAAAATATATGAGACAATGCATGATAGCTCGTTCAGTTTAGCTGATATTTTATTTGAGCTTTTGTAGAATCTCGGTTTGTGATTGATGTGGGTTGGGTGGCATTCGGTGTAGGTCTAGACGTAAGGCCGTGACGGAAGGACCCGTCACGCCTTATATTAACAGTGCTAGGTCCCCTCTCCCACTTGCCCTAACCCTAGCAGTGTTACTCCATTGACCGTCGACAAGTTAGGGAGAGGAAGACCCAGATCACGGACTTCTCCTCGTGTTTTGCAGATCTCATCAGGTAATGGTATTGGAATAGATATTACGCTAAAGGCTTGATAATTGGGTTATTATACAACTATGTTAACACCAAGTATGTAATTGTTTTTTCCGCACTTTTCGTGCCCTTATAAATTCACTGGAACAATTAAATTAGGGTTTCATCCTTGAGATTGTGAATTTCATGGTCCACTTTCCTCATTATCGAGATCTTTTGTTTAAAAAAATATAGAATTAAATTTTGTATATATAAATCTTTTGCTTTTGAGAAATAAAGTAATATATATAAATAGTTATGAAATATTACAATTTCATGGTGATAGTAATTATGTCTAAGAACATAAGAGACCAAGAGTGGGGGATATTGTACAAAACTTTGAGGCCCGAGAAACCCGGGACCAAAATCCCGGAAGAATTTCGTCTAATTTCTTCCTTTTATTTATTTATTTTTTAAAGTGGGTTAACATCAATGTGTCATAAATGTTCTCTATGTGTAACGACATTTGGTCTGCCGATTAGACAGCACGATCCCTCGTGTTTGTTGTCTCGGTGATTAGTCGATTTTGAACCACATTTTGGTAGTTATTAAAGGGTGAAAATTGTTTTATTGGTTGTCTTTTTCTTGTTTTTGCGATGGGTTTTGTCAGATTGACGGAAGATGTTTGGATAAACTGGAACATGTTTAGAATCGTGAGGCAGTTTGGAAAAAGCGGATTTGCTTACGTTTACCTTGTAAAGGAACCGGGGAATGATTCCACCGGTTCTGTTGATTAAAGAAGCGGTGGGCTTGCTAAGAAGGTCAAGAACAAGTCCCATTTGTCTAGTCCATTTCATCTTCTTGGGATCCGATCCGGGATTGATTTGATTTGATTTTTTTTTTTTTTTTTTCGTTTACCTCATAATTTGGATCTTCGTTCCGTTTGATTTGGCGGGTTGATTGTGTAAAGGGGATCTTTAGTGAAATTGAAGGATTCTGCTTGACATTTTTCCTAGTTTATGAACTAGTTGTGTCCATTTTATAGCATTTGATTGGACCGATTGCTATGCACTGTGAATTAGCTGGGCCAAGATGGATCCTGAAATTCTTTTACAATTGAGAGAAAGTTAAGTAACCCAAAGTGGTGGATATAAAGCGTTTTTACCCACGTTCGATCAGTGTCACCTTTATTTGTTAATTATTTTCGGTAGTAAGCTCTTTTTCTTTTTGTGAACTTTGGTTTACTCATGATCCTGAGTTGACCCTCTGGGGATTATGCATTATATATAGTTTAAAAGTTGAATAGAATCATAAAATCGTTAGAGTACTTTTTTTAAGGATCCGTGTTCTCACACACAAGTGCCCATTCGATATGTAAATCGAGTGGGTGCCTCATTTTTTTCTGTACATTTAACAGTGTATTGGACTTTAATAGCATTGGTATGTGAATATTGGTACTTACTCTCTTAGTTGGGTTGGTAATATATTTAGAGCTCCCATAAGTATTTGGCTGCCAAAGTGGCTCGTTTGCAGTGACATGTGGTGTGCTCCACGGGGTATGTGCATTCGGGTGAGTTACTTTAGATTTGTGCTCTAATCGTTTGGCTGCTAAAGTGGCTCGACCAGAGTGACAGTTGAAGATTTCTCGCATTCGCATATGTTCTCAACGAGTGAGAAATTTAATATTTGGGTTTTGAGTGCTTGGCCGCCAAAGTAACTCACTTAAAGTGACATGTGAGATTGTCTTGATCTTGTTAAGAGTATGTTTGGAGACTTGAATGTACTGGTGTAGGGACCATTCTGCCCAAAGGTGTTTGATATCTTAAATTTGGTGCACTTCGAGTGTTTCTAAGGAGGTCGATTATATTGATATCTACTTGATGGTCATTAGACTATCGATGCTCACTATTTATAAGTTATTTATAATCTCTTTGAGTTTATTTTAAACAATAATGTGAAAGTCTTGAATAAACTTATCTATAAGAGTAGACATTAATTGGGTATTTATGACCTTCTTGATTACGTCGTGTTATTTGCTTATGAGTTAGCATGAGATTTTTTCGAGCATGCTGGAGCCGGGAGATTTTACATGATGATATGGGTGCTTGGTTGCCAAACTGACTCGCTCATTAAGATCCGTGAAATCTGCTTGTTCGATAATGTATAACACGAATTATGGGTTTACATAATTTCCAGTGTTCAACTCGTTTGTCGAGTTGGGAAGGAAGATATTATAAGCATCCCGATATGAAAGATTTCACATGATGATACAGGTGTTTGGTCGCCAAAGCAACTCGTTTGTTGAAATCAGTGGAGTCACTTATGTGATATGTATTATGATAGTTGTGAATAAACATGACTTACGATTATAGCCAGATGACTTTGGCTGATTAGTTAATAAATTATGTGAAGAATAATGAGCACTCAAATAATGAAGTGATGTTTAATAGTAACTTAGCCAAAGATCTTAAGATTTAAATAAGTGTGTCTTAATAAACTTGTGGGAGCCTTTGGTTTCATTGCATATGTGAGATCGGTTCAAATAAATTGATGAAAGTTGTTTCTAAAGTCGATTAGATCTGTTGGAGCTTATTTTAGAATTTGTATGCTATGAGTTTATCTGTGGGAACACAAGTGCAAGGGTTACCGATGAAAGTTTTATAAATCATTTGTATTGGAATTAGAAAATAATGTCATGTAATGATTTTTTGTGAGTATTCCTTGACTTTTAATTCTATGGACTACTGTTGGTGTAGTTTGTGAACACTTCTAAATGGATCATTAAATTTTCGATGGTTCAAGGAAAATGAGAGTATATATCTTATGTCTAAGCAAGTGGAACGAAACGAATTTTATTCAGCTATTTTATATGAGCTGTTTGGATTCTCACTAAGTAAATGACTCAAATCGATATTTGATATTTGCTCAACATGTTGAGAACTTGGAGTCATGTGATGCTTTGATTAGTGGGAGTTATTATTAATGCTCATTAAAGCATTGTCCAGCATTAAGTTTTCTTGATATTGTGATTGGATGTTGAGGCTTCTTGTGCGCATCACTCTTATTTATTAAGTTGTCCTTCTTATAAGGATAAATGATGTTGATTTTTTAAGTGCTGCAATTGTTGATGGTGCGGTATTGGTTATTTCTAACCAATGGGAATGCCACTTGAAGCCTAGTTGATTTTATAATTATTGTACGTGCTTTATTATTTTGATTTACTTAGTTAGTGAGAGCATCAAATTCCTGTCTTATTTGATAGACACAATTATTTGATAGTAGACACATGCTTTGTACATGTAGATTATTGGATTTGATAATCGTCATTGACTATCTGATTTATTATGTGCATATTATTAAAAGTCTCAAGATCTGGTGTCTATCTTAAACATAACAGCTATGTCGTTTGTTTGTCTTATATGACACCCATAAAGGTTCTCGCGAGATTCATATTTTGAGACATACAGAGCAACTGCTCGGTTTATTTCATCCGGCTTATTGAAATCATAAAGGTAACGGATGGTTTCTGTGGTTTCGCCGAGGTATAAGGTTACATAGTGTTTTCTTCAACCTCGGTTGAGCATTAATATTACAGAGATACTTGATAATATATTTCATCCGGCTTCTTCAAAGAGTTAAAGTTATGGATGACTACTATGGTTTCACTAAGTATTCAGGTTACAGATGGGGCTTTCTCTAACTTTGTGAAACATTGAGGTTATGGAAGGAGATGATTTCATTTGGCTTCTCTGAAACATTAAGATCACGGATGAGTACTTTGATTTCTCTGAAGTATAAAGGTTACGGATTATGCACTCCGACTTCAGAGAAATATAAAGTTACAACCTTTATTTTGGGCAAACAAAAGGCCAAAATCCATCTTAAACCCATTCCCCATTTTCACTTTTATTTAATTACCCAATTCATTTATTTTAACTTTTCAATTTTAAACCTTATCTTCTTCCTCACCGGTTTTCCCCATACACAAGGACAAAGCACCAACAAAGACTCGCCTTTATCCAAAAAGAAAGGGTATAAAAATAAGTAAATAATAATTATAAAAAGTATAAAAATAAAAAATATATAAATCTTCCCCACCGACGGTCTTCTAGGAGAAGAGAGTGGGACATTATACGACCATTCCCTAAGACAATTCATTTCCCCAAGATCCCAAATACTTATTCGAATTAAAAACAAATTTCCGATCAACGGTTTTGCTGGTGCGATGAGTCCGGAAGATACTGGGGGACACCTGGCAAAAAGAGAATTGAGGATCAAAAAGAGAACTCGATCTTTCTCTTGAAATCGGGTCCCCCTGGATTCATTCCCCCGGAGAGCTAGAAAATTTCTTCCATTGCAACCCCTGCCAACCGTCTGATAGCGCACCAATTCTCCTCCTTTATTTTGGACATTACTCGACAAACACTGTTCGCGTCGGAAACGGATCACATTGAGAACATTTGGCACGAACTCTCACAACGGTTCGAATGTGGTCGCCGGTAAATGGAAAGATGAATTGTATTGACAAATGATGTCGAACGATGTCTTACAAATAAAAGAAAAAGCTTACAACCATGAAAAACAAAGAAAGTGTTCATGATGCGGATGGTGGTGACACCGTAGACTCGCTGCCGGTGCCGTAGACTTGCGGATCGGAGTGGTGGAAATTGGCTTCAAGACGATGGAGTGAAGGCGGAGATTGGCCGTCTGGGTTACGGTTGCTCGCCCCGACGATGAAGTGAAGGCGGAGATTGGTTACCAGAGCTACGGTTGCTCACTCTGATAGTGGAAGTCAAGACCAGGAACCCTTGCGAGTTCACCCAGGTCGGGGTCTGGACACCTCTTTAAAACTAAAGGTTGACGATCAATGCAAAATATGTATGAGTTTGATTGTCGTGTTTTGCTAAGAAGAATCTTCCCGCTTTATACTAAATCTTGATGCGCCTAAGATATTTGACACGTCCTTAGAGTATCTTCTTAGGTCGTGGTCTTCCTAACCGACTTCCAGAAATTCCGGTAACAAATTGATCCTGTAAACATGGCGTTTACCCACGTTGTCTATCAGTTTGGACGCGCGTAGACATAAAGTCTTCCCTCGTATACTTCATACGAATCCATACTTTCCCTCTGGCCCAATGGCTAGAGCCCCACTTCGTATGGACCATACTTAATTTAGGTAAAAAATATTCTGTCATGTTAACACAAGCCCCCCTTTTTGCAGAGGTGACATACGTCGCCTGAGCACTTATTAGACTGTCATTCAAAATAAAACCGACTAATCTCTTCAATTCCCTCCTAGCAAGCTTTTCTACCAGAAAGACCTTCCTTCTTCCTCTCTCTCTACGAAACCCTAGCTTGCTCCTTCCTCCAGCTATGTCGGACTACGCTGCTTTCTAGTGTCATAAACACCGTGCCGGACCTCCAGGCGTGGTCCCTTAGCATGACTACAAGCAGGATCGCTTTTGCCCCTTTTCTCTTAGATTTAGTATACCAGAGCCTCCGTGAGAACAACGTGCCTACGGAATCTTTCCCCAGGTTTCCAACAGGTGGTCCCTTATGGGTTGTTCACTTATGGTCTTGCGTTTGGATGCCCGGATTGACTGGCTTCCAGATGCCTTCAGGGGCTACCAAGGTTGAGTGTTATGGTTCTTATATCCTACATTCCTGCTGCCGTTCAAAGGACAACTGGCTTCGTGCTTCAGTGACGACTCATATGCGCCATCTGACATACCCTGGTAGAGGCAATCGGTGCAATTGGGTCCCTTTTCCTTCTGGTCATGTCATTTTGAAGCGTAGACAAAGGCTGACCCCAAGCTTGTACTGGGATGTCGTTTTGACCAGCAGGGAGCTGGTATGTGCAAGTAAGAGTGGATTTTGCTATGAGGTTTATAATCCCCAGCTCTGCACGAGGCAACTGGGTTTCATCCAGAGCTCTGCAGTTCCTTTTGCGGATTCCCTCAACATTCCCATGCATTCTAGAGTAAGCAGTATTCTTTCTAAAGAAACTTTTCATGCCTCCTTTGTTCTCCTTGCAGAGAAGACCAAGCTTCGTCACATGAAATTTCAGTTAGAGACCACCCCGAGCTATGCCACAAAGTTATTTTCTGTCCAGTGGGCAATTGTTTTTCATAAGCTGCGAAAGCGGATGCTTTTTCTTGATAATTCTTAGGAGCCAGATCTTCACCTCTGTACAGAGATGATGTTGAAGATTGGTCAGAAACCAATAAGTACGTATCATTATCTTCTGTTTCTATATCCTATATGCTACTCTTTACTGAACAGATTTCTACCTCTCAGCTCTCACAGTTGACTCAGGAGGATCCTCTCCTGACTACAGCCTTTCTCCTCCTCCTGGCCGTATAACCCGTTCTTGTCACCAAGGCACTGCTCTCTCTACTAAAGGCAAGCAAGTTGAGACCAAGAAAAAGAAGGTTTCTAAGAAAAAGGGTCCTCCAACCCCCGAGAACTCTGATTCTGAAGAAGAACCCCTGTCAGTTGCTTTTAAGCAACGTAGGCTCATTTCCACCAGTGACCCTGATGTCAAAGATCTTGCTTCAGTTGACACCTTGGCCTCTGGGTGTTCTTCCAAGAACATTTACATTCTTCTTCAGGACAAAGACGTAGAAATGTCACCTTCCAAGGTATATCACCGTCAATATCCTCAAGCCAATGGCTCTTTGACTAAGTTCTTAAACTCTTGCCTTCATAGAGATGAAATTCAAGATGCGCAATCTCACCCTTCTCAATTCCCTGCTGAAGAGACTGATGACCCTTCGATAAACTCCGACGTTGGAGATGTAAGTATTTCCTTTTTATACTAAACATCCGTTAGTCATTCCTGACTAATCAACCCTTTCTACAGGGACCAAACCTCTTGGGAATGACCACTGCTGAGTCTACAGTTTTCTTGGAGCTACCTACTCCCAAAGATGAGGTATTTGTAGATTTCGCCACACATTTTCCTTATTTTTTCATATATAACCGGTTACCACTCCCTGTTGCAGATTGACCCCCCAAGAGTTCAGGCCAAAAGATACCCCCCTGATGAGTCTACCACAGTTGCGGAGGTAATTAAGGCTGCTGAGCAAGAGGCTTCCGGCACTACAGATGTTAATCCTGGTGTTGTTGAGGCTGTGTCAGTTGTAAGTCCAATCGGTTCATCCCCTAGTCTACCATCACGTGAGAAATTCCTGGTCCATCAGGGGATGGTCCTTCAGGTACCGAGGAACCTATCTCTCAGCTCAGTGAGGTTGAACAACTATTGAAGAATGTTGATCAGATCAGCGACCTCCTCCGGCTTGATATATTATATGAGGAGGAATTTAAGACCCTCCAAACCTGTGTACAGGCGATTGAGGATTCCCCTAGTGTGACTGATGAAATGCTTGCAGCTTGTCTGAGCTTTGAAGACCAATTCTGGACTGAGTGGTATGCCTATGCGGCCGATCTTGACAAACTTAGTGATGCCGAAGTCAAAATTCGGGATATCAAGAACTCTCAGGCCGAAGCAGCAGCTGATGTCCAACTCCTTCACCAGCAGAAGGCCGACCTGTCTTCCCAGCTAAAAGAAGTGCATAATCGCATTTCCCAACTCCTGGCCTAGAAAACGACCTTACAGACCGTGTTGCTGTCATTGGCTCACCGTTAGCTGACCGGGCCCCTCATGACTCCTCCAAGGATCGAGAAGATCTAATGTCTTGGTTCCGCCAGCGGAATGAGGTCATCATGAAGCGGACCGGGAAAAAGGTCTTGACTATGCTTTTCGTGGATGCTGCTCATGCGATGCCCAGATCCTGAATTCAAAAAACTGAGAAACGTCCTTTCCTTTGGGAAAAACAAACTGATTTTCTCTCTTTTTTTAGTACTATTGTTTCCATCTTTGTGGCTGGTTAATGCTTTTACTGAAATGTTGCCATTTACTTGCTTTATTCGCCTTCGTATAGGTTTATCTTTCGGCAATTTGTTTCCAAATGCTTGGGAATCGCTCTCTTGAAACCTTCTCGTGGGATTTCGAAATAGTTTTGTTGTAGAGTTTTAAGTACTTACCATTGATCTTCAATGATTGTTTGACCCCTTTAAGAGTCGACAGCCTATAGCTATTTGTTGCGTAAGTTTCACTCAGCTGATATGGTCCCTCCCAATTCGGGGACCATTTACCTAAAACTTGATCTTTAGTCTTCAATGGCAATACCATCTTCCAAACTAGATCACCGACTTGAAAGTGTTTATGTACCACCTTCTTATTATAGTGTCGGGCTATTATCTTATTGTGCACCTCTATTATGTCTATTACTTCTAGCCTCTTTCGCTCCAACTCCTCTCGAGCCACACGCATAGCTTCGTCCTGTAACCAAGGTTGACTAACGTGAAGTGATTTATACCTTATCTCAATAGGTAACACTACATCATAACCGTATACTAGTGCGAATGGAGATTCCCCGGTGCTTTCTCGCTTAGCGACTCGCAAGGCCCATAAGGTATCATCTAGCACTTCCTGCCATTTACGTGAATTAAGTCCGACCATTTTCTGAATGTTATTTTTGATCAACTTATTGGTGGCCTCAGCCTGCCCATTCGCTTGGGGGTAATAAGGTGTGGAATTGGTAATAGTAACACCGGATTCCTCTGCGAACTCCCTCACTTTCAAACTATTAAAAGCCGTCCCATAATCAACAACGATATTTTGGGGAACACCAAATCTGTATATGATGCAAGTTCGCAGAAAACCAATGATTTTGCTATGATCGATCTTCTTGTAGACTTTGCCTCTACCCATTTAGTAAAGTAATCAGTTGCTACCAAAATGAACGCGTCCCCTCGACTAGAGTGGGGATGTATTTCTCCTATTATGTCCGATGCCAAAGTTCCGAAAGGCCAAGGTTTAATAACCGGAATAAGGTCCGTGGCTGGGACACGAGTTGTTGGACCATGCCGCTGACACTCCTGACAACCTCTGGCCATTTCAATACAATTTTTCATCATCGATGGCCAATAAAAACCATGTCTTCGTATTGCCCATCACATCTTTATCCCCGACTGATGTGACTCACAAGGCCCTTCATGATTTTCTAACATTATCGGGGGTGCTTCATCTAAGTCGACACATCTTAACAACACTCCATTTACATTCTTCTTGTAGAGAACGTCGTCTATTAAAACATACGACAGTGCTTGTACTTTAATATGTTTTCCGGCCTTCTGGTTAGGGTCTGACAAAAAGTCTACCAGAGGTTTTCTCCAATTCTTGTCTTGGTCCATTATGTTTGCAACCAAAACAATCTTTCCTGGATGTAAGTGTGATTGAACCTCAGGAATCTTATTCTGCTTAGTGGCGACCGTACTGCCAGAGGCTAATTGCGCTAGATTATTGGCCACCGTGTTGTCTTCGCGACCTACAAATTGAAATGTTATCCGTTCAAATTGCGTAGACAACTCCCTTACCGTTCAAGACAAGGCAGAGCTTATCCAGGCATGCGCATTTTTGGTTGACCTGATTGGTGATTAATTGGGAATCACCCATCACCTGAGCGTGTCTCTCTCCTAGAGATATTAGTTCCTTAAGTACAGTTACCAATGCTTCGTACTTAGTGGCATTGTTTGTCAGTACTGTTTTTAACCGGAAAGCCAACCTGATGTCTTTGCCCATTGGCATTATCATGTGAATATCTATTTTGGCTCCGCCCTTTGTGGACGAACCATCAAACCACTCTTGCTAAATATCTTCATTCTCTTCTTCTTGTTCTACAGACAAAGTTGGATCATGTTCGGCTAAGAAATCAGCTAGTGCTTGGCCATTAACCGATTGTTGGGGCTTATATCTCAGGTCACATGGTGAAAGAATCAAGCTCCATTTACTGATTCGTTCAACTAAAAGTGGACTCTCAAAAAAGTATTTAATAATAGGAGACTTTGATACAACATAGACTTCACTGTTTCCAATGTAATGTCTAAGTTTTGTGACGGCATAAAATACTGATAGACATAACTTCTTCTTTGGAGAATATCTCGTTTCTACTTGTGACAGCAATCTTGAAAGATAATATATGGCCCTTTCTCGTCCATTTTCGTCTGTTTGGGCTAGCATAGCGCCAATAGTTGTCTTGGTGGCTACCACGTAGAGAATGAAAGGTTTCCCACATTGTGGAGGCGCTAGCACTGGAGGATTTGAGAAATACTTCTTGAGAGCATTGTTTCTTCATGTTTGGTAGTCTAGACGTATTCTCCTTTTCCTTTCAACAGAGTAGAAAATACTTGCGTCTTTCCTACTACATTGCCAATGAATCTACAGGGATAATTCACTCTTCCTAACAAAGCTTGCAACTCCTTTTTAGTCCTTGGAGCAACCAGATTCTGAATAGTCTTGACTTTATCCACCTCTATACCGCGTTGGTGTACCAGGAATCCGAGAAAATGCCTTGCCTTAACTCCGAAGGCACATTTCAAAGGGTTAAGTTTACGTTGATGTACCTTCATTTTCATAAAAGCATTACGGAAATGATCTACATGTAAATCTTCTCTCGTAGACATAACAACTATGTTATCAATATATACTTCCACGGTTTTTCCAAGGGATGCATCGAAAATTGCATTCATAGCCCTTTGATAGGTGGCGTTGGCGTTTTTTAGACCAAACGGCATTACCACGCATTCAAAAATACCCAAGGGACATCAAAATGCGGTTTTATGCGCATCTTCTTTTGCAATGAAAATCTGATTATAGCCTGAAAATCCATCCATAAACGAGATGACCTAGTGACCTGCCGTTTTGTCTACAAGATCATTCGCGATAGGCATAGGGTATTCATCCTTTGGAGTAGCTTGGTTTAAGTCTCTAAAGTCTATACAGACCCTAATTTTACCTTTCTTTTTAATTACGGGCACTATACTGGAAATCCATTTCGTATATCGCGATGTCCTTACGTAACCTGCTCGAAAGAGTTTCTTCACCTCTTCAAACACCAATTGTATCACTTCCCTAGTCATACGTCGAGGTGCTTGTTGGATCGATTTGAGATCTTTCTTGATGGGCAACGTATGCTCCACGAGCCTCTTATCTAGACCCGGCATCTCCGAGTAGTCCCATGCAAAGCAATTTTTAAATTCTTCAAGCACTTCTCGGATTGCGTTAAATAAAATTTTATTTGCTAAAGAACTAATGAAGATGGTCCTTGGAGAAGTCTCACTTCCTAAATTGACACTAACCAGCGAATCACATGGCATCCTCAAAGACTCTCGAACTTCGCTACCTCCTAAACAAGCAGAAATTAGCCTATTACAAGCATTAGGTACCCGGGACGTTCCTGGATTTATTGAAAGTAAAGACGTTGAAAGTAGAGACGTGGATCATTCGGAACATCAATGGTGGCCTTCCTTGTAGACTTGCAACCGCTGCAGCACATCAGCGACTACTTTGCTTACTTCTTTCTTATGGTCCATAGGTTCTTTCCCTTAGGAGTTTATCGGGCTCCAACTCCGTGATAACACTTCCTTGACCTTTAACCACCTCTTCCTTGGCTACACCATTCTCCTCTCGATTAATATGGCCATTTACCTTCCCTCCATTCGGTGGTTCTTTCGAATTTACCTCTTGTAAGACTTCTTCTATATCCTTAGCACTGAGCTCATCCTCCCAACCTGACGGAGTGATCGCCTCGGTCGCAGGTTTCGGATGTGCTGTCCCACAGAAAACGATATAGTTGAACTTCCCAGATGGCTGATAGAGGGGACTGACAGTAGGATCCCAGCTTGTACCTCTGTTCCAACGTAAGGTCTTTGACAGTTTTGCTTGTCTCTGCGTGCAAAATATCTTTCACAACACGAATACTCATCAGCTTTAATAATTTCAATTTCAGAATCAAGCCATAATATCATTCTCTATGTAAAGTAGAGGGTATAGCCGTGGCTTTATGAAGCCAATCACGGCCTAGCAAAGCATTAAAAGTAGGAACTATGTCTATGATGAAAAATACGGTTTCTTTTTCCTGTCGTCCAACTCCCAGGGGCACTGAGAACACTCCTAGGCACTCAGATTTTCTGCCATTGAAACCACTCACAGAAATGTCAGTTTTAATTAATACCTGGAGACTGTATCTAAGCATTTTGAACTTAGACAACGGCAACATATTTATTGTGGCTCCATTATCGACTAGAACCCTGCTCACTAGGGTACCGTCAAAAGTGGCGGTAATATATAAGGAATGGATGTGTTGCTTCATAGTGTCAGATGGCTTTCTAAACCAATGAAGTGGAAAACCAAGTGGACAGTCTGCCATATAAGGGAGAGGAATCTTACCTCTCGCAGGCGTCTCTGTACCGTTACTCGCAAAGTCCACTGGCAAAGTGGGGGCATTACAACTCACCACATGCTCTCCTTTTCCTTCAAAATCACTTGGTGCCCCACTCCGAAGAGGGTTATAATTAAAGCTTGAACTTGGCTCTTCTGAATAGTCCGTAGACTCGACGCGTTCTTGTTCAACTTTCAATTTCTTCATGGTCACCTTGGATGGGGAAGTAACTTTCGGTGGAGTAGGCCTGGGCCTTTTAATGACGTGACTTAGACGTTTCTCCCTTTTCTTGCAACTTCCTCTTAGCGGTAAAGGCGTTTTGCTAGTAGCTTTCTGCCATTGTTTTGAAGGATTACTCACTTTAACCATCCTTGGTTTCTTAGAACCAAGCGAAAATTTACTTATTTCCACTTAGTCTCCAGAAATTGGGTCATATCCAGTGACTGCGCCGACCGGCACCTGTTGTGACCGAGAATGATTGTTAGTTTCGTTTATACCTAGAGGTGCCGAGTGAGCCGACTCGATAACAATCGTCCCTTCCGATGACATGTCTACCAGCTTGAGGAAGTAGTTGACACAATAGGGGGTGCATAGTTGCGCTATCAGCTTGCATTTCTGGCAGAACATCTTTTCTTCCAGGAACTAAGCTATTGGTGGGCCTGCACGAATGGCCTGCATGTCTACTTTGGGTGGTCCATTGCTTTGCTTAACGGTTTTCTTGTGGGGGCTAGTAACCTGCTGGGCCACATTAGGGGTATTTGCCTCGTCGGTCCCTCCGAGTCGTGACTCATCGATAAAGTCCATCTTATCCGCTTCATGCCCTGCTCCTTGCTGGACACGGCCCTCATCAAAGTTAAGCCGGCGGTTGGGTCGCTCGAGGATGCGGAGTTGTTAGCAAGGGATTTCCAAAGTCCTCCCACGGCCATGGGGACCGCCTCTCCCTCCTCTAATGGCAGGTCTTTGCTCCACTCCCGGGGGACTCCTGGTGAGAGTTTGTCTCTTCTGCTGGCTAGTGGAAGCCAAGCGCGACGTAGGGGAAACTATTCCCATGGCCACTTCCTCAAGTGGGGATAAGTCATACCAAGTATCCCCTTGGTTGTTCTGCAGATACTTTCTAAAAGTGTTGCACATGTCCGTCGTGTGTGTGTCGTCCATGTGCCACCAACACATGTTGTCAGCAATCTTTTTTAGCGGGCAAGTGACTACGCCTTTGTCAACCAATCAAAAGAGCAAAGCGTTCGCGACGATGGTCTCCCCTGAGGTCTTTGTCTCCTGCAAGGACGTACTAAAGTTAGTTTCTATTACGTTGACATCAACATCAAAAAAAGTCAAACGTATGGATGGCAACTTCGTCACCGAAAGGCTTATCATCAACCATAGTAACTTCGTCTACTTCAGGAAAACAAAACTCTTTTGACTCTATAAGATCCTGAATTTTGTTTCTGAACGACAGGCAATCCTTAGTCGTATGTGTGAACGACCCGTGCCATTTGCAATAATTCCTGCCTTTCTCTCTTTTGGTCCGGGGTACCCTATGGCCTGGCTTTAGCCTGATTCGCTTCGTTGGAGAAGCCAGTCAAAAATCGCATCTGCGTTGTCTATATCAATGGAGTATTTCCTCTCTTCACCAGATTTCTGGGATGCCTTAGCCTTGGAGTTTTTCCTCGCCAACGGATCGCAAACAGTGGCCTCACCCTTTACAAACTCACTCATGTCTACCTCAAAAACGTTAGGTTCCACCTGATACGCCCGAGTAAACTGAGCCTCTTCCATCAACAGTTGATGGTAATAAGTTGCTCTCCTGGCCAAATCGTAAAGATCGCTGAAACGTTCCCCTTGTAACTTCTTTCTTAGAGGGATCGTTAGCACGTTATGCGACCATCAGCTGATCTCTTTCAGGAATGGCGGGCCTACAACGGAGCGAGGCCTTGCGTAAGCGTATTAGGAACTGCCCAGGGTGCTCGCCAGCTGCTTGCCTTAGTCACATTACTTCAAATATCGACATAGGCGTGTCGAGGCGAGCGAACGCTTTCATGAATATAGACTGCCTCTCAGCCCATGATGCTACCGATCCTAGGGGCAAACTCGCATACCAGGTAAACGCATCTCCCGTAAGTGAATTTGGAAACAATTTCAACTTCCAGAAATCATTAGCGACGGCATCTCTAGCTTGATGGGTAAAATGGGTTATATGTTCCATGGGGTCATTTCATCCTCTCCCGAGAAACGGGTAAAATCGGGGACCCGATACCCTCTAGGCAAGGGAAAGTTCCTGTCGACATATGCCGGGTATGGGCTCCTATAAAAGCACATGCCATATGTTTGTTAGTCTCGGGCACCATTTGTTCTACCAGCTGAGCAACTGTTTCTCTTAAGTTCTGCGGCACTGGTTGGTTTAGCCCTCCGTGACCCGTCGGCACAGTAGGTCCCTGAAACAAATCCTCAAAAGGGTGCAAGAATTGCTCACTGGCGCGAGATGGTTGTTCATTAACCAAGGCCCTTGTGTAAAAACTTTCTTCGCGAAGTGGGTCTATCCTGTTGGTCCCTGAGACCGGGTTCTCCCCTTACGGTATCTCTTCCACAGGCGCCTTGCCTAGACTGCGAGGAGGGGCATAATTTGCATTTCAGGTTGTTTCACCCTGCACCTCACTGTCCTCGTCTACATGGTTTGCTATATACACCGTGTCCGGTCTATAGCGCACAGGAGATCGAGAAGAGGAAGGTCTGGAGGGAGGTGTCATTTCTCTATTATACACATCTGTGTTACCTTGATGTGCATTACTCCATAGATCATCCCCCCTGGAATGACACAACTCGCTTCCCAGTAGCCGCGTACCGAGCATCTCCCATGAAAGAATTATCTCTATCAGTGAGATCGCTCGCTCTCGGGTTGGGAATCGGCCTACTTAAGCCTTTCATCATTTCCCGTATTTGGGCCGTTAACTCATAGCCATGGCGTATGTTTTCTTCGTGTAACCCGGCGATGCGCCTGTCTATACTTATCGGCATATTTTGCAGGTTTTCATGTACATTCCGCATGTCTCGTAATTCTCCTCCTTGTACGTTCAGTAGATTCCCATGTAAATCCCCCATGTTTCTCTTCATATCGTTGAATTCTTTGTGAAACCTAAGCCTTGATATGAACTCGGAAGGGGTATGCATTACCAAAGGAGGCTGAGTAGTTTCTACTTGGCTTTCTTGAGCAGTATTCTCGTCATCTACAGTCCCTGTCACTCTCTGGTTTTCTCCATCTAATGGAGGGGGTGGAGGATTCAGAGCGCCCGCACGCCTAGTATTCCTTGCCATTTTAAATGGTCAATTTTCTCGACTCCCACTATGGTCGCAAAAAACATATTCGCATCGGAAATGGATCACGTTGGGAATATTTGGCGCGAACTCTCACAACGGTTCGGATGTGGTCGCTCATAAATGAAAAGATGAATTGTATCAACAAATGATGTCGAACGATGTCTTACAAATAAAAGAAAAAGCTTACAGCCATGAAAAACAAAGAAAATGTTGATGATGCGGATGGTGGTGACGCCATAGACTCGTTGCCGATGCCGTAGACTTGCGGATCGGAGTGGTAGAAATTGGCTTCAAGACGATGGAGTGAAGACGGAGATTGGCTGTCAGTGTTACAATTGCTCGCCCTGACGATGAAGTGAAGGCGGAGATTGGTTACCAGAGCTACGGTTGTTCACTCTGATGGTGAAAGTCAAGACCAGGAACCCCTGCGAGTTCACCCAGGTTGGGGTCTGGACGCCTGTTTAACTAAAACTAAAGGTTGACAATCAATGCAAAATATTTTTGTTTTTGATTGCCGTGACTTGCTAAGAAGAATCTTCCCCCTTTTGTAGTAAATCTTGATACGCCTAGGATATTTGACACATCCTCAGAGTATCTTCCCTGGTCGTGGTCTTCCTAACCGACTTTAGAAATCTCGGTAACAAATTGATCCTGGTAGACATGGTGTTTACCCACGTAGTCTATCAGTTTGGACGCGCGTAGACTTAACGTTTTCCCTCGTATACTTAATACGAATTCATACTTTCCCTCTGGCCCAATGGGCTAGAGCACCACTTCGTATGGACCATACTTAATTTAGGCCCAAAATATTGTCCTGTCAACAAACCCCAAGGTAGGTTCAGCTCTACTTGCGGAAACCCCCTCATCACCGACTCAAGCTCGACCTCCGACGGCCACGACCGGGAAGATCTGCTTCAGCAAACAGAAGAACCTCCAGCACCATCGATTCCCGCACTCGATAGTTGCTGTGAACATCCAGACCCCCGGGAACAACAACCATCTCTGGCGCCGCTGTAGACGTCTTGAACTCCCATCCATCCCAAGCCAGCCTCTCGACGTTTTAAATAGCGGCAACGAATGTAACCATGGTTCACCCAAAGGGGCTTCGGCGTGTCCCCAACTCCACCTCTAGCGGCTATTATCAAAACCGCCTGTGTCCACGAAATTAGCGTCCTAACCTAAGGATGAGAAGTAGTTAGATATCACCTCCCGCGGCCTCTTGGCTTCGCGGGAGGCCTCCTTTGTTGCTGACGTGTTTTGTTATTTGTCCTTCGTAGTTGCTGACTTTCGGTTATAACTCCACACCAAACTCGAGGAGGTCTAACCTCAGATGACTTTGGCGAATCCCTGTCACGAACTCCATCCTCCTTCATTATTCTTGAATACATTGGCAGTACCTACATGGAGGAAAGAATGGCTCCATTACCCTAGAAAAGCTTACCAGCAACTCGGCGAACAACTCGACGTCCCAACCAGAGGACAAGAAGTAGTGACAAGAAGTAGTGGAATACCACCTCCCGTGGCCTCTTGGCTTCACGGGATGCTTCCTTTGTTGCTGATGCGTCTTGTTATTTGTGTAGGTCCCCTCTGTTGTTGCTCATCCTAGTGGCAGCGCCATACAAGAATACATCTTTCCTTTTTTGCTCCATCTTGGGTTGATCACCCCACACTATATACGGACCCCAAGGGAGGCTTCGTCATCCAGCTGAGAAGCCTCTTCCCGACGCGCACACAAGCCTCCCATCGCGAATGTGCATGCTCGGGAGGTGTGGGGTAGGCTTTAGTCAGCCGTCGCGAGCGCCTACCCCCATAAACACCTCTGAAATCCATGCCGATTGGTTTTCATCCTCGGTGAGTCACTCCAACTGTTTTCTCTTCATTTTTACAGACCCTTAGAAAAGTCTAACTTCATTTTGACGTCGTTGTTTGCATGAACAGACATTTCGATATACCCGGAAATCTCGTAAAACGTCGGGATGTCATAACCGAAGCTAGCAAACTCGAAACAACGCAAGATCAAGTCCATTCTTTCTCCATTTTATGTTGTGTTTACATTGACAAGTTGTGTGTTTTCATTGTGTGTGTAGCCTGAGCTGTGATTAATTTTTTGGGATATACTCATGCTGGAATAAGGATCCTCATTGCTGCGGCGTTTACTTGAGATTTTCTGTCGTAACTCTTTGCTCGGTGCATGGATTGAGTTGTTTTTCAACTCTTTAGCTTCCTCTCTTAATGGGGAACAACTTCTCTGTTGAAAAGGTTTACAAATAGACACGCTTTGTCGAATGCTGGAGAATGAAATTGCCCTGTTCCACGCATCCGCGGAGCCTGCAGTTGCAGTCTATTAGACATATCTTGATTTTATAGCTCGAATTCATTTGAAATTACTTCGAGTCATTCCTTTTTTGGCTTTACTATAAATTTCGTGTTTTAAGCTTTTTCATTTAATACCTGCTTGGTCGAGTTTTATCTGTTCGAAAAAACAGCTTAATTATGTGCACGAGTGGGAATGTTGTTTCAATTTTTCGAACACAACTCGAGCATCAAAGCCCCATTCAATCTGAAATCAATTGGAATGAATGCCTCTTTTGACTTCTCTAAAACTGTTATGTTATGCACTTTCTCACAAAAGCCATGTATTCTGGTCAAATCACCGGTGGAGTGCTGAAAGGTCAAAGACACTACTGCATCTTGTGGCAGGTCTATACTTTTGCATAAAAAATCCATATCATTTTTATCACACCTCTAAATTTTACGAAATTAGTGTTTTTGGTACTGCATTTGAGTCTTCTACAAATTTTCTTCTTTGAGTTTTGGCCTTCGAATTCATCTGGTCAGTCCAAAAATTTAGGAAAGACAAGGACCTTCAGTATCTTCAGCTCCTTTGCGGCAGCATGAGTGTCTTGTGCACCAAATGGCACAACATATTTGAGTTCTGAATTAACTGAAATTAAATTCTAGACTGAGATTTCTTAATTCACTACAACTTTTATGATTTACAATTTTTACTTTGAGCAACTTTATCCTACGGTCAACTGTGGTCAAACTTAATGTGTCATGTTGTTTGACTGAAACATGTTCAGTTCAAATGTCCAAATTCTTTGTTATGCTGGCAGTAGATTACGTACTCATTTTCTTAAGATCTGGCATGACAAAACTTGATTGAGTTATCTAGCTTCTAGTAAAATTTGATAGTTTTTTTGATGAGTGAATGAAAATTATGAATTTTTCTTTATTCACCAGTTTGATGTAATTCATGAAAATGGTCGAGGATCGCATAAGCAAGAGGCCGAATTACTCTCTTTGTCTTGTGAAATGATATCCTACCATTGGATTTTGATGAAATTGGGTATATTATATCTTCGACGCATGACTTTTCTGTAAAAGTATTGTGCGGCCTAATTAGATTATCAATGATTAAAATATGATGGGAATAGCGTGGCTAACATAAGCTGTCCAATTTCCATGGACAGCTATGTTTGTTCCCCGATTTTAGGAGACTCAACCGTTGGATGTGGGTAAAATTTGACATCAAATTATTCTTGAAGGTATGAATCCGTAGGCTTTGACTTCACTTAAATCAGATAATTCTAAGTGAAGTTATCCCTTCTTTCCAGACTAGCATACATTATGTTTCTTCTTGCATATGTGTTCAACTTCATTCTTGCATAAATTGTAATTTCACTTTTAGATTTGTGTGATATTTGACAAACATGCTTGTCATTGATCCATCTATTTAATGTATGGTTGGATCTTTACCTTTTTGACCCCATAGTAATTTACGCTTGTCTCTTCGATTTCGACTCAATTAGTTGATTTTGATTGATTGACATGTCTCAATGAGAATTAACTAATCAAGTTTATATCTTTTCTTTGTATGGGCATTACACATGTGATGATGAGGATCCCCTTGGAATTTCTGTAATCTCGAAGATGGAACTCAAAGGCGTGTGTAACAAACCGTGTTCGGGTTGATCCACCGTGGCCTAAAAACCGTCGGTCCGAAGATTTCAAGCGGACTCAACCGTCCTTTAAGGTACAAAGGAGAGGTAAGGACTTCCCCGAAAGAAATAAAATTCCACCTGTAACGGGCTGCGGGCCCAAGTGTATACCAGCGGTCACCGCCCTTCCCCATCCCTTTTATCTAAATAATTGAGTGTGGTTATGCGCGTGCTTTAGGCTCTTAGGATTTATGCCGTGCGCTGGTTTTTAATCAAACAAACCTAAATTCGGGTCCAACGCCCGTAAAACGTCGATACAAGTCCAACCCAACTCCTGGATCTGGTCCAACGCTCGTTAAACAAAAACAACTCTTTTGGAGAAAACGCCACCTCTTTTTTCGCTTGTTAGAATGTTAGAGTTAGTAAATATGAATCCCCGAACTCATTCTGGTTTTTTCGACTTAAACTATTTTCAAAATTAAGTCGGTGATGTCCCCGTGTAGGTTACCTATGTTAGACAACAACTTTTTTTACAGAGCCTTTTTGGATGAGTAACGGCGACACGAGCCGCTCCCCGAGTCCTCCCAAAAGCCCACAAATGAGGCCTTAACGCAACACGTCACCTCTAGAGAAATGGAGACGACTGGTGAAATGCCCCGCAGGCCCATTCGGGAATCAAGAGAGGGCACGACCCAATTCCCTTTCACAGCGCCTGACGCTCGAGTCGTGACGCCGACCGGATTGGGCCTTGGGGGAGCGAGCTCGAATCCTCGGGTCGTCCGAACCGCTACGCGCGTGCTAGGCTGAAGGGCGCCCATACAATGAGGTTACAAGCTAGGATGTTATAATTGATAGTTGAAGCACATTTAATGTAATTTCTAAAGACGTGGTGAAAAAACTTCAACTATCGACGGAGAATCATCCCAACACTTACTCGTCATGTGGCTTAAGAAAGGTAGTGAGATATCGATGACCTGTCTTTGCTTAATAAAATTTGCTTTGGGATCTGAGTGGGACGATGAAGCGCTATGTGATGGTTTGCCTATTCATGCTAATCATATTTTTTAGGGTCGACTTTGGCTTGTTTTTATCATGATATGCATGACCTTACTCAACCAAATACTTATTTATTCCACAAGAATGGTAAGAAGTATGTTTTGCATCTTCACAAGAAAGACATTACAGAGTCGACTACAACTATAGTTAAGATGAGTTGATTTCTCAGTGTTGGCAAATTTGAAGTTGAGTACAATAGAGTATATGTTGTTTGGCTTGGTGTTCGGCCTTTTGGCATGAAAATTCGATCGACTATTGGGTTTCGATTTTAACATTTTCCTACAAATATTAGAATTCTCTAATCTTTAAGTTTCAATTATATTTGTGATCACTAGTTGTTTATGCGAGATATCTGATTTTCTCTTCATTACTCCATCAATCAAACAAACCTTTAATCTTCGATGATTTTACTTAGAGAGATAACAAGTTATGAAAAAAAAAGTTACCCCAAAAGGTGAAAACCAGATGGAAATGACAACAAAATTCGCTAATTTTATGGCATGTCTTCTTTCAGGAGACGTTTTGCCCACATGATGAGTCCCTTTAAGAGATAAACAAACAGGGGATTTTTATTCATTTTCTTACAACCATACATATGTACATAGGAGCACCTATTTATAGGAGAATTACAAAGGTAATGAAAAGATTATAAATGTAACGTAAGAGTAATAATTCATTCTATTTTAATAGGATTCATAATGTCATTCAAATCACAATATTTATAATACGCCCCTTGAATGTTTATTATGATATTGCCTAGTTAAAAACATTTTCAGGAATATCCTGTAGGAAAAAAACCCATTGTAAAGGAAAAAAAGAGTACAATATGTTTACGCCCCCTCCTAGTAACATCACTTTAAATCTCCAAGTTTGCGCATTCCAATCTTATGCACCAGCCTTTCAAAAATTGTTGTAAGTAAAGCCTTTGTGAATAAATCTACCAGATTTTCTGATGAACGTATTTGTTGAACATCAATATCACCACTCTTATGGAGATCATGGGTGAAAAAGAATTTCGGTAATATATATTTCGTTCGATCACCTTTGATATATCCTCCCTTTAATTGAGCAATGCAAGCAGCATTATCCTCATATAAAATTGTTGGGGAATTCTTATTTACGGATAAGCCGCATGACCCTCGAATGTGATGTATAACTGATCTCAACCATACACATTCTCTACTGGCTTCATGAATTGCAATAATCTTAGAATGGTTAGAAGATGTGGCTGTAATTGTTTGTTTCATAGATCTCCATGATATAGCAGTACCACCATATGTAAATAAATAACCCGTTTGTGATTTACCATTATGAGGGTCAGATAAGTATCATGCATCCGCGTATCCAATCAATTCTGCTTCAGGCATATATGGATAATATAATCCCATGTCCATAGTTCCTCGAAGATACCAAGAAATATGCTTAATTTCATTCCAATGTCTCCTTATAAAATCATTTTAATACTTTTGATGTATAAGCAGATTGATGGACAAAAATTCGATTCTCTAAATGCTCAATCTGCAAGCCAAGACATAACTTTGTTTTCTCGAGATCTTTCATCTCAAATTCTTTCTAGAGGTAATCAATTGTTTTAGACAGTTCATTAGTGGTTCCAATAATATTCATATCGTCAACATAAATCGCAATTATTACAAATTGTGATCCAGATCTCTTAATAAACACACATGAACATATTGGATCATTTTGATATCCATTTTTCAATAAATATTCACTCAGACGTTTATATCACATACGTCCAGATTGTTTCAATCCATATAGAGATCTGCATAATTTGATCGAGTAAAGGTCTCAACGATTTGAATTATGTTTATGGCATTTTGAATCCTTCAGGGAGTTTCATGTATATATCGTTTTCATGATAACCATATAAGTATGCTGTAACGACATCCATTAATCTCATCTCCAACTTCTCATGGATTGATAAACTAATCAGATATCTAAATGTTGTTGCATCCACCACAGGAGAATATGTCTCCTCATAATCAATATCAGGTCTCTACGAGAATCCCTGGGCAACAAGTCGTGCCTTATACCTGACAATCTCATTTTTCTCATTTCTTTTCCTTACAAATACCCATTTATAACCGATCGATTTTACACCTTCAGGTGTATGGACTTCAGGTCCAAAAACTTTATGTTTTGCGAGCGATTTTAATTCTGCTTCAATCGAATCTTTCCATTTTGGCCAATCATTTCTTTGTTGCATTCTTCAACAGACTTTGGTTCAAGATCCTCGTCTTCATTTACAATATTGCATGCTATAGCATATGCAAAATTTTCATCGGTGTCGATTTTATCTCGATTCCATCTCTTTCTAGTCAAAACATAATTGATAGAGATCTCTTCATTTTCATGTACCTGTGATTCTTCCGGAGTCATTTTCTCAATGACTGGACGCTGTTCTGGAGTAATTGTCTCCTCAGTTTGAGTCTTTACTTCTTTTATTTTTCGAGGATTTTTATCTTTGGAACCGACTGGTCGACCACTTTTCACTTGCATTTTAGGTTTATTAGAAATACTACGTTGTCCTTCATGGACGTCAATTCTAATTGGAGCATTTGCAACTGGAATACATGATTTAGTTACTCTCTTAGGGTCAATGAAAGCATCTGGCAATTGATTTGCTAAATTCTACAAGTGAATAATTTTCTAAACTTCGAGGTCAGATTGTTTTGTGCGAGGATCATAGTGAGCCAATGATAACTCACGCCGGATTAATTCCTTTTCCAATTGCTTATGTTCCCCTTTCAATGTTGGAAATGTCATTTCATCAAATTGACAATCGACAAAACGTGCCGTAAATATATCTCCCGTCAACGGTTCTAAATATTTAATTATAGACGGTGATTCATATTCGACATATATCCCCAATCTCCTTTGGGGTCCCATCTTTGTGCGTTGTGGTGGAGCAATGGGCACATTTACCGCACACCCGAAAATTCTTATATGAGATATATTTGATTCCTGACCATAAACCATTTGCAAAGGGGATACCTCATTATAATTTATAGGTCTAATGTGAATTAACGCTACCGCATGCAAAATAGCATGTCCCCAAACATAAACTGGGAGTTTTGTTCACATAAGCAATGGTCTTGCAATTAATTGAAGATGTTTTATCAATGACTCTGCAAGGCCATTTTGTGTGTGAACATGTACTACAGGATGTTCAACACTTGTTCCAGTTGACAAACAATAATCATTAAAAGCTTGAGAAGTAAATTCTCCGGCATTATCAAGACGAATACATTTAATTTGATAATCCGGGAAATGAACTCGTAATTTAATAATTTGAGCAAGCAATCTTGCAAATGCTTGATTACAAGTTGATAATAAACACACATGGGACCATCTAGTCGATGCGTTAATTAATACCATAAAATATCTTAATGGTCCATATGGTGGATGAGTAGGCCCACATATGTCACCTTGTATTTTTTTCAAGTAATTTCAAGGGTTCGGCCCTAATTTTCGATGGTGATGGCCTAATTATTAACTTCCCTTGGGAACAAGCGGCATATGAAAATTCATTGGTGAGAAAAATCTTCTGATTTTTCAATGAATGTCCACACGAATAATTAATTATTCTTCGAATCATTATAGCTCCAAGATGCCCCAATCTATCATGCCATGAAATAAAATTATTTTGGTCAATAAACTTCTGGTTTGTAATGGCATGTATTTCACAAACACTTCTATTTGTACAGTATAGTCTAGAGGAAACTACGGGTAGTTTTAATATACATTTCTTACCCGAGATGATACTTGTAATATACTAATATTTTTTTGTCTTTTTCAATTGAAGTCTCAATGTGATATGCATTTCAGCGAATATCTTTAAAACTCAATAAATTTCTCTGAAACTTAGATGAATACAATGCATTATCGATATAAATATTTGTTTCTCTGGATAACAAGATATTTGCTCTTCCGGAGCCCTCAATGAGTTTTGTACTTCCAAATATCGTATTGACACTTGTTTCGTTCATTACCAAGACAGTAAAGAATTTCTTATTTTTCAAAATAGTATGAGTTGATGCGCTGTCTACGAGACAAGTGCATTTTTCATTCGTCGAGAATTCGCTTCCGGGAACCTCCATTTTTTCATGAAATGAAATAAAATATTAAGATTTAAAGATATACAAAAACACATGAAAATATAAAATAATAACAATAATATTAAAAGATACAAAAATAACATCATTTACGCTCGTGGCTTGGTAGTTTAAGTCTTAGCTTTCTAATCGTTAATTTTTTTTTTAGATTTATATTCAAAACATAATCATTTACTTATAGTTAACAAAATCATTAAAACTAATTTAAAATCATTAATTAATTATAATCTTTAATATTTGAATTTTAGATTTTAAAGAAATATGTTATCTGAAAATAATCTTTTTAATTAGCTATAATTGCAATATTTAAGAAACATTACGTATGCTAATTTATTTTGTTAAATAAATTAGATTGTATATTTCAAGAATTAATGTTATGCTTTCCTTAACAAAACATATATATTTGTTTCAAATGATTTGACTTTTAACCTTCATACGTTTATATATATATACATATAACAATATAATCATGAAATACATCAACGGAAAGAAAATTAAATAACACCATTGTTATTTTCATGCTCGACTGGAAGGTTGGCTACATCAGACTAGGAGAAACATCGGAATAAAAATTATCTATCTCGATCATCTTCTTTTTTCTTTTTCGAGACTCTTGATAATGTACGACGGGTACGTAACCATTGCAACGATAAGATTTATTCTCCACAGCCTTGTCGAATTGACCTCCTTTTTGCCATTCTTTCTTTTTTTTTTCACATATGGATGCCGATCCTTACAAACTAATGTCGATCCTGACCACAATCATTAACATCGCCGACTGATAATCCACTTCTAGGAATTGATAATTCACTTTGAGGAATCAAGGATTCGCTTCAGGGAAACGACGATTCGCAGATTCGCTACGGAGAATCGAGGATTTGCTTCGGGGAATGTCCTGAGGTTTCAATAAATGTAACAAAAAAAAATAAAAAAAGTAGTGAGATTATCGTGTGGGAATACCATTTAGAAACCTCCACACAGAATTGTCGATTAGTCCCTTCCTCAATCTAGAAAACAAACTTGCAAACAATCCCTTTTTTCTTTTCTTGCTTTTCGATAGAGCCTGATCTGATAACGTGTTGTAAAACAAATGACAGGAAGGACAAAAGATAGTAAGAGATAAACATTCGGGGGATTTTTATTCCTTTTCTGACAACCATACATTTGTACATAGGAGCACCTAGTTATAGGATAATTATAAAGGTAATGGAAAGACTACAAATGTAAAGTAAGAGTAATAATTCATTCTATTCTAATATGAGATTTACAAAGGTAATGAAAAAATTACAAATTCAACGTAAGAGTTACTATTCATTCTATTTTAATAGGGTCATAATGACATTCAAATCACAATATTTATAATAAAAATCAAAATTTTCTAGATTGTTTCTTTGTGTATTGACAGGAAAAAAAAGTTTACATTCTCTCGAGATAACATGTTCTCGACTTGTAAAAAATTTCTTCAAAAGGAATCAATTCTAAAAGGCGCAAAGCACAATTGATTATTTTTTACTTATTTAAATATAAGTACTTGGGAAGGAGGAAAAATGTCTACGCATAAAAATTTTGGGTTTAATGGTGTGTGTAAGATCAAAAAATAATTGATTGAAAAAAGAAGATAAAATAGTTATTTTAATATTTAATTGTAAGTGTATTGGTTGGAGAGAAAGAAAAGACCTAAGGGAAAAGAAAAACAAAGGATTCATTTAGTTGATTGGAGAGAGAAAATATGAGACCATCCGAGAAGTTAGAGAAGATGTGACGTGGAATCAAGAAGCCCATGTACTAATTTGAGAGAAGTTTTTAACAATTCACAACATCCATCCACGTTATATTTCGGTGATTTTCAAGCTCTCCCCACTATCCTTTGCTTCCCACGAAGTCCCGGCGCTTTTAGTAATTTCATTTAGTATAAATATTTTCATTTGCTTTTGTAAAAATACAAATATTATATCCTTCACAGAAGGCATTTTTTGTCCTCCGCAATTTCTTTTGCTTTCCACCATTTTCATTTTCAATTTGCGTGCAGTTTCAGGACCAGATGACTGTAAGTGTTTGATTTCCGATAAATGGAAGTGTGATTTTCATTGTTGTTCTTGTTATTCATAATTTACGGGGACCATATCATTAATGTTTGTCCATCGTTTCCCCACGCTCCGACGAGTGCTCGATGCCCCGCGTTTTCGTATATTTGATAATGTATTTGATTAGCGGTATTAAATCGTAGAATTGGAATGTCTAATCATAAAATCAATAGAAGTATTCACAATAATCAGCATATAAGATTTTTAAATTATTATGAATATTTTAAACAAACTTCAAAATTTGTACATATATGTAAAAGTCTCACGTTTGTCCCATTCTTTTTTTTTTTTTTGTTAGTTGTAAAAATTTTTGAATGATTTAAACCTTTTAACTTATTTTCTGAAATTACGGTTTAGTCCCTGTCCAGACCGGTAATTGCAGCAAGCCAAAGGCACGGCAGATGTGTCTTTTTCTCTTTTGTTTTTACTTTTTCTCAAAGCAAGGGCAAATTTCAGGCATGGAAGAAGAAGAGTTCTCCGATCCACCGTCGCCGGAGCTTTCCCCCCCTCGCCAGCAGCAATCGACTTCATTCGACAGGGAGAATCACGTGACCTTCCTGGAGATGATGTACCACATGTTGCCTTCCCATTACCAGTCCCAGGAGATCAACCACCTCACCCTCGCTTACTTCGTCGTCTCCGGTCTTGACATCCTCCACGCCCTCGACCGCGTCCGTGACTTATTCCTTCTCCTTTTGCGTGATTCTGTGATTTGTGATGGGAGACGATTCTGGGTGCTGGTGGTTGTGGGAATTGGATTGACTGGTGTTTTTTTCGTAGAGAGATGTTGACGGGAAACTATAATGGTTTCTTTTCTTTCTGGATTTGAGGCTAAAGATCGGAAATTTATGGTGTTGATGTGGGTTTTGCAGCTATGATTGGTCCATAGGTAAGTAGAATCTGTTATCTCGACCTGCTCCTGCTGTCTGAACTGTTTCGGCGGACAGAATCGAGAATGTAATAATCTTGCAATGCAACGAATGTATTGTGCCGTGTGCGATGTGTTGTACTTTTTGTGATCGATCCCTTCAGAAAATTAACTCACTGAATCCAGTTTTAAATGGCTCAAAGTGGCATATCCATTCATAATAGTGATCTCTTTTGTGTTTTCAGATAGACAAGGAAGTGGTTTCGGATTGGGTTTTGTCCTTCCAAGCTCGTCCTTGTGTACAATCTGACCTGAGAAATGGTATGCTGTCTTTAATGCACTCAAGATGCCCGAGTTGTTCTGTTGTCTGTCTTCGTATTTCCTTTATTAGTCTGCTTGGTGTCCATCTAGCAGATAGTAATGGTTTTTCATTGGCCGATATCATGGGTGGCCGTTACATTGGGATTTGGATCTTAAATGCCTTCTTCTTTGGTTTAGGCCAATTTTATGGTTTCCATGGGTCAAGAAGTTCGTCTTACGCTTCGGATGGAAATGAGGTACTTGATTTTGCATTTTTTATTTTGGCCTGTTGGGTGGGCTTCTAGCAGCTTCAGTCTCGTGGCCGTACTGATTCCCATTGCGATTGTTGTTCAAAGCGAAATGCCAGTCATTTAGCGAGCACGTACTGTGCCCTGGCTATACTAAAGATTGTTGGATATGATATGTCAAAGTTTGACTCTGAACCGATCCTCCTATCATTGAGAAGCCTTCAACAGCCTGATGGAAGGTAGATTGACTTAGTGGCCTGCGAGAATCATCATGCAATTCAAGTCAATACCAGCCGAGGGATTTCAGGATGTGCTTGTGTTTAACAGTCTTATTATCCTCCTTTCCAGTTTTATGCCTATTCATACCGGGGCAGAGAAGGATCTCAGATTTGTTTACTGTGCCGGTAAGACAAAATATGCATAGTATTTCTTATTGGCATGAACATCATTAGCTTGGATTTGGCATGCTATGAAGGCACGCTGATTAGGCTTCTTAATCATGCAGCTGCCATTTGCTCTATCTTAAATAGCTGGGATGGAATGGATAAAGAGAGAGTTGTGGGATACATATCGAATTGCCAGGTTGATGTGGCTGATTTCTGTGTTGTTTTCTTCTGGTTGGCCCTCTGGCCTGAGCATGCTTCACATGTGATACAACGTCTCATCTGTTTCTCTCCTCATTCCAGTCATATGATGGTGGCTTCGGCTTGTCTCCTGGTTTAGAATCTCACGGTAATAGTGTCTCTTATGAAAAATATTAACCTTCAAAGTCATCTTAACATACGTCAATCATTTGTGTTACTTTAATGATGGACACCGATATGTTAACTTTAGCGGCACAGGTGGAGCTACATATTGCGCTGTGGCGTCTCTCCAATTAATGGGACTCCTCAGTGATGATCCAATGCTAAACCCAACATCTACTTCCAAAATAAACAGGCAGTCGTTGTTGGATTGGACTATTCAGGTTCGGGAAGCTTTTATTTGAACTTCACCCCTCTCCACCACTCCTGAAGTTCTTTCACGCAGTAATGCTCGTACTAAGGGTAGGCTTGCTTCCACTGCTTTGCAGAGGCAAGCGGCTGATGGTGGAATACAAGGTCGACCGAACAAGCCCAGTGATACATGTTATGCCTTTTGGTATGTTTGGTAATGCACCCTGCTTTCACTTTCATTGAAATGTAACTGCATGAGTGCATTTTGTTGGTCAGGATGGGAGCAGTTCTTAGAATATTGGGGGTCGGCGAACTTATAGACAGGGACGCGTTACGGAGATTCTTACTGACATGTCAATCCGAGGTAACATGACTCATCCACCTAGTTAAGCATTGTCAAATTCCTCTTTCCATGATCATTCATTTGCTTACTCCAACGGAGGTCCTACTCTCTCAGTGTTGTACATCTGCTGCTGATCCCATCTACAATTAGTTTCATCTGCATGACTTTTGTTGTAGTATGGAGGCTTCAGTAAATTTCCGGGGGACCTTCCGGATCTATATCACTCCTTTTACGGCATCGCAGCTTTCAGCTTGTTGGACGAACTGGGGTTGAAGCCATTACTCGCGGAGCTTGGACTCTCCCTAGCTGATGCCAATTGTGTCTTAACCTAGTCCTGTGATATATCCAAAATGCTTCGTCACGCATATTGACTATTGAGTTGCCTGTTTCTTAGCTGAGGTCGAAATTATAGACATTACTACGATTCTTGTACTGTGTTTGCTTCCCTAATCTCTTTTCCTCTTTTTATATTAATATTAAGATGATGGTAATTCCCATTTACAATTTAGTTACGTGAAATTATTGGGGATTTGGTATAGTTTTGGGAATCCTAAATTATTAAGGTGGAAATATAGAATAATACTGTTCGTCTTGGCAATGGAAACTTATCATCTTGCAAGAAGTGATTAAGAGGTTGGTAATTGATAACTAACCTTCGTTTCCCTCTGATCTGCTCTGAGCGTTTGTTCACATAAAACGCTTCACACGCCCATTGAGAATTTGACTGTTCAATTAATCCCTGCTGAAGCAAAGAAGCACATTCTTCTCTAGCTGCTTTAGTATCATCAGGATTCATACCTGAGTGACTTGCCTTTGTGGGATTAATATCCTCATTTTGCTTGAATGGTAGCTTGACAAAGAACTTGGGGTTCTTCCACAATGGATGTGGGCATTTTTGTAGGAATTCTTCATGGCTCTCTGCAAATGATGAGCTAAACAATTTCTTCATCTTTTCTGCAGGCTCAATGGAAAACATTCGAGTCAATGCTGTATAGGGTTTGAAGTTGCCGTGATACTTGATGCCTGTAGTTAAGATCATTAGCTCTGGTAATTTCTGCAGTATGTTCCATCCCAAAACTATATCTCTTCCAGGAAGATCTGTTACGAATAACGAGGACCTAATAGTGCAATTATGGAAAAGCAATATCTTTAGATCCTTAGTTTTGTGGGTAGTATGGAACAAGTCACCTGAGGCGGCCACAAATGCCTTCCTGTATGGTACAAGGTATTCTGGGGGCACCAGTGCTGGATTTATCATACTCTCAGCTGCTCCAGTATCTATAAAAGCGACTGCCGTGATTGGTCTTTGGTATTTAGAAAAATATACCTGGACCTTGATGTGAGGTGCCACATGGGAGGCAGCTATGAGTGGAACATGTATTTTGGGAGTGTTCTTAGGTTCGTCTTCTTCAGAGCTTCCTGTAATAATAACATCACCATTGTTAGACTCCTCTGAAGATATCTGTCTTGATGGGAGAGTTGGGATCTCCTGTCTGGTTGGGTCTGGATGAACACGGATGGTATAGATTCCATTGTGCTTATGGGCTGAAGAAGGGATGGTGGAATCTGTATCCGATCCTGTTGAATATCCTTCAAGACAACACACAGTCCCTTTGGTTGGATAATCATCTAATGAAAAGATAGATTCAAGATCATCCTGGAGTAGGGATGTTTGGGTGCATTCTTCTATTTGTGCAATCAACCCGCTTTTTCTCTTAGGGCATTTCCTTGCAAAGTGCCCTGGTTTGTTGCAAATGTAGCACCTGGTTGATTTTCTTTGGGGTTGTGGTCCTCCTCTCTTTCTGAACCTCAAAAACTTCTTCCACTTTCTTGGAAATCTTTTTGATTTCCGTGGGAACCCTTCTCTTTGGAAGAGTCTTTCTTGTGGTATTTTGCCGTCTTTGGTTTGTTTCCTGGAGCACAAGAACATAAGTCTCTAGGAGTGCATTTAATTTTATACCTGTTCTTCTTGGTCCTACAAACCTGGTCCAGGCGTTTATCTTGGTTCAGAAATCCCTGGATGATTTCTTTTCTTTAGCACAACTCATTTACCCCAAGTAGAATTTCTTGCTGTATTTGCCCAACTGTTATATGAGCGATTCTAGTATTTTTACTAGCAAGGCTTTTTTCTACCATAGCAGAAATGGGTGATTCTATGGAGGATAAGAAAACTGGTTTCAATGTATTGTCACCACCCAAATGGAGAAACAAATGTAGCATTCGCTGAAAATGTTTATCCAAGTCTTGTACCTTGTAAGAACAGCACTTACGCTGGAAGAATTCTGTCCTTTTTTCTTCTAAAAGGTCATGGGGATTTCCAATGAGGTGTATGTGGAGATTGTGCAAAATAGCTTCCAATAGGATCATGATTATCATAATAGCTATCAGAACCACTATTATTAGAGGAGGTGGGTAAGGATTGATGAGTGGTCAACGTTACCCATCTCCTGGTGGGACAATCAAGTGGATCTAGGGGTTCTTGGTGTCCTTTGATCATTAATTGCTGCGTCTGAGGACTTGGGCTAGACTGTGTGTCTGGGGTAGGCGACCTATGTCGCTCAACTGGTTTGGAGCTGTCTGCTTTCCTTTTCCCTTCTCGGATTTCGTCTCTTTTTCTGGATTTCTTTTGTTCTTTGATGACCTCTCTTATTTCTGCAGGATCCTTTTTCCCAATTTGTCCATAAAGAGGGTGAGGATTGGTTTCAATCTGCATAGAAGAGGATCTATTTCCAAAATCTAGAATATCAAAAGGTTTAGCACTTAAACCAAAGCTTTGAGGAATAGACTGAGGTCTTCCAAAATTCAACAAACTTGAGGCTTCTGGCCTTTTGTTTAAGTCTACCTGCTTATCTTCTATAAGCTTTATTTGCCTTTTGAGCTTAGCAATCTCAGCATCTGGGTCTGACCTGAAATAAGAGGGATACTTTCTTTTTTCAAAGTCTTCTAACCTCTTTTGGAGTGATCGCAACATCTCCTGGTTCTTATCATGCTGAGCATCCATCTTTGCACTAAGTCTGGCCTCTGTTCCTGTCAAGAGTTCTTGTACTGTATCTATCTTCCTGCAAATAGTATTAAGACCTGCATTTTGTGCTAAAGCATTCTGGCTTTGCCAATTAAGGACATTTTCTGCAATACTATTTTTCAAGGGATTCCCTTGTGCATCTACACCTGTAGGGATAGGAATCTTAGAACAGTACTTAATACCATCAATGGTTTGCTCATTCTGTGGGGGGAAATTCAATTCTCCCGGCCTGCCCATCATCATAATTTCTGGTGGAGCATGGATAGGTATGGGCTGTGCAGCCTCTTGAGCACAATTGATAGTTGGTTTGGGCTCTTGGACTGGAAATATCTGTGAGGAAGGATTTTTCTTCTGCCACTTAAAAATATTCCTATAACAAGGTAATACCTTAGAGGGCTGTTTCTTTGGCCTACGCCTTTGGGCCTGGTTTATCAGGAATTGCCATTCACCATAGTCCTCCGTATAAGCTGTTGTTGTGATTTGTGGGGCAGCTCCTGCCTCATCATCTTGGTGTGGCTGATAGTCCTGATCATCATCACTGTCAGAGTCAGAGTCAGGAAGATTTCTATGTCCTGACCTTTTCTTTCTTCTGGTTCCTTCATCATCACTGGGAATGTGGTCGTACTTGCATCCACAAGTTTCTGAGGTGCAAACATCCCAGAAGCAGTGATCTGTTTCTGGATCTTTGAAGAAGTATGTTTCATCTCCCTGTTCATCAAAAGAGTGGATTATACGATTAAGGGAGTCAGGCCTTCTTTTTCTAGGGAAAGGTTTGATCATGAACATGGTGGGAAAGATCGAGGGGGTAGGAGCATCCTTCTCATGTGATCTATCAAACTTGATAGTCACTGTCCCATCTTTTTCCTTGATGAACTTTGACTCAGTGGACTGAATTGGCTTGACATGCTGTTGGGTTCGCTCATAGTTGGTGATCCATCTTTCTGGCAAAAGTCTTAGCAGCTCTTCTCTGCTAATTTGTCTGGGAACATGCAAGCATGTAGGAGCCTGTGAGTTATGGTAATCAGCCTGAATAAACAAAGCATCACCATTGTTATCAACCACATTTAAATCTAGTGCATGGTTCTGCACTCGGTATGCCATCTGGTAATGCATGGTTGCCTCAATGGAATTGATGTCCTGTGGTGGTCCTGCAATCTGGACTTGAACCTGAAGGGCCGAAAGGATTTTTGGATCCTGTAAAGACATGCAGAAATTTGGGTATAATGTTACAAAAACAGTCCCAGCATTCAGCGTTGTCTCTATAGTGCCAATACAAGCATGCTGGTAGTCCACATATCTGGTGTCCAGTAAGGCCATTCTTGCCGTGACTGGAAGTCCTTTCCTGCCATGATATGTTAGTGCAAGTCTAATGGCACCAAAATGGAGATGTGAGTAACCAGCTCTTATCCATTGTGCAGGAAACTCTACTGGTAATTGCAGAGAGACAAACTGCTCTCTATGTGTGGCCCAAATTGGATGCTGGCTGAACTTGCTGGTCTGAATGTATTCCAAGACCTTGGAGGCTGGCTGCTGTATGAGTGTCCTGATCCTTCTGATGGGATTTAAGGAAGGTTTATTAAAAGCAGCATACGGATTAAGGAGAGGAAGAGTGGTTTCTCTCCAGTTGTCCTTGTGGGTGATTTCATATAATCCCCCAACTCTGTCAGAAGTGGATTTGCGGAAGGAGGGGCTGGTATCTAACGGGATGGGAGCATTCATCACTACTGGGCTAATCTGGGTAGTGTCTTCCATGGTGTTAAGGGCTAGGTGCTTCTCCAGGTAGGGTTCCTAGTCTAGATCTCTCTCCCCTTAAAAGAAATGAAGAAAACGGGCTCTGATACCAATGATACGACTATCACAAACACTCAAGATATACAAGGATGTAAGAGACTGAATTACAAGAAGATGACACTGAGGCTGACATCTAATCAGATAAAGACACACAAGGAAGAGTTGTACAAGATAGAAGCTTCGACCACCAGAACAGAACAACGCGAGAGTTGCTCAGGGTCGGTAAACATAAGAAAAACAAAGTCTAACAAGAATTCCAATACAAGAAGTGTTTGGAATACCAGATAAGATAAGCACGATACTGGACATGGAGTTTGAGCTTTTTCTAAGCTTTTGCGTATCTTCCTTCATAGGGAGTGATGAACCAGCCTTTGTCTGGGTTTTCACAGAGGTCATATTCTAGGAAGACTCCTACCTGTTTCAAGATGGTCTTTTGAACCTTTTGTTCAATGTAAGTGGTTAGCCATCTGATGTGGTAGCCTAAGCGCTTGAGGAAAAGAGGATTTTTCCAACTGGGTTCTTCAAATCTCCGGCGATGGATGGTAGCATGGAAGTGACTGTGCATCCACCAATTGCGAGGAAAGGGAGGTTTGCAGAGGCAATGTTTCCTTGGAGGCCTCATCTTTCACCTACTATCACAATCAAGCCTGTGGCCGAGCCCTCCTGGCTATGTGGCACTCGTCGGCGAAGTAGATAGCTTTACGGCTCTTCAATGGACTATTCCAAAGAAACTATAAGCTTGCTGCAAACAATCCTTTATTCTCAGTTAGAGGATTAACAGTCAAAGAAAGTTCGGAAAGGAATTCGCCAGGATCAGCAGAACACAAACATTATGATTGGTGAGAACAAGTATAAGGATAAGATGAAGAGGAACCTGGAAAGCTCAGGAAACAGTAATGACAGGATAAGAATAACATATAACATATGACGAATGCGGAAGAGAAGAGTCATGAAATGTTTTTTGGGTTTTCTAGGTTTTGCAGATGTTTTTGGGTTTATCGAAGGTAGGGGGTTTGCTGAGAGATCTTTGATCTAGGGAACCACTACTTCTGGATAACACCTAAGGAGAAACTTAGCCGGCCATGGATAGGAAAAACTACTACTTGTGTATTAGCCCGAAATTGCTCTGCCTTGCTCCATGTGTGGGAGTGGCAATTTATACAAGTCCCTTGGTGAGGGTGTGTCTATTCTACAAAAGTAGAGCTGACATAAAGTAAAGCTAAAACTTTAAGTAAAGCTAAACTAGTGGAGGAATCTTGCAGCCTTTGCAAAAGTTGTTTGGCTGCTGGTGCCGACCTTATCGTTAAGGCATCTTCTTATCTCTTCGTGGGCGGCTACTCCTTTGGTCGCTTTCCTCGGTTGTCGGGTGAGTGCGCTGGATTCCTCTTGTGAGTGGATGAGGGTCCCGCTTGTGAAGCTTCTGGATTTGGGCCGGATGAGCTTGGGCCGAGATCCACTTTGTCTAAAAAGCCTTGGGCTATGTCTTCCCAATACATGCCATCATCCTGATGTTGATGTATTGCCCATTGAAGTCTATGGACATGATGGGGGTCTGTGAACTGGATCTGGTGCTGGAGGACTGTGTCTGGATCCATGTATGGGACTCCATTTTCCTGGCACAGTTTAATCTTCAAGAATTCATTGTTGGTGATGGCCATCTCTCTGTCGGAGTGCAATGGGTTCTCATGGATTAATGAAAATGGAAGACTGGAGAATTCCTCTGATGTGTTAATGGCTGCCATGGCTTGAAGTCTTGTGTCAAAGTACCAGTACCTGCGAAAAAGATAAACTGAATATGGGGTTAGTCCACCGTACTTGAAGTACTTGTCCTGGTGGATCTCAATCCATGTCTTCCACTGGCTTAGTGGGGCAAACCAAGATAATAATTCTGCCAAGTGGGATTGAGGTCTCCTGTATGGTGTGTAAGTCCGAAGATCTCCAAGCTGTTCTAAGAAGGTGAGTAGCTCTTCAGTGGGGAATTCAAGGGCCATAGTATACTTATGGAGGAGGTACCAGAAAAAACCATTTTAGTTCTTCCGGAAAGACACTCAGTGGTTCAATTGGAATGGCCTTGAGGAATGGATAACAAGGATGTAGACCCTGTTCTGGGAACATCATGGGTCCATACTTTGTGAAAATTCTCTCCAGATACTTCTGTGTCATCTGAATAGAGTCAGCAAGAACTGCTTCGACATGTTCTTTGTTGTCATAGTAAACAATCTCTGGAGGAAGTATCCTTCTTGTATCCATTTGGCTTGGGACGTAGGTCCGTATCATTGCCTGCAAGCCTGGAATCTCTTGGAGTACTGGATGAGTTATATCAAAAGGCCTGGATAAGAAATCAGCAACAACATTATTCTTGCCTTTGATATGCTTGACAGTGAAGGTATACTGAGAAAACCATTCTGAAAGTCTGAGCAACCGTGCATTGGGTATCTTCTTCTGCGTAAACTTAATCATGGACGGAAAAGAAGACATGTCACTTTCAATAATAAAATGGTGGCCAATTAGATGGAATTCAAATTTCTTAATTCCATATTTGACGGCCAGGATTTCCTTGATAGTTGAGTGATAGTGTTGCTCAGCTTGACTAAACCTGCCAGATTTATATGCACAAATGTGCCGTTTTCCTTCCTTTTCTTCTATAAGGATTGCGGCCCAAAACTGGTCACTGGCATCTGTTTGGAGAATTCTTACTCCATCTGAAGGAATATGCAAAGGAGGAAGCATCTGTAAATGGGATTTCAAATACTTAGCTGCTTCAGTTTGGGCTGGTCCCCAAGGTGGTGATCCCTTCTTGAGTTGGGCTTCCAGGGGATTGGTGTACCTGCTGATGTTGGGCACAAAGTCTCTTAAATAGTTAACAATTCCCAAAAATTGTTGGACCTGTTTTTTGGTGAGGTTTGAGTCTGGGAATTTTAACAATTCTTGGGCTATATGGGGTCCTGGATGATATTGCCCATTAGCGAGTCTCATTCCCAAAAATTCAACTGAGTGTTCAAACAGTTTCATTTTCTTTTCTGAGAGCATTATTCCATATTCTTGCACAAGGCCTGCAAATTTTTCTAAGAGATTTTCATGTGAAGGCCTATCTGGACTGAACAGTAATATGTCGTCAATATATACCAGGGCAGAGTCTAGTATAGGTCCAAAAATGTTTATCATGGCATTCTGGAAAATTGACGGGGCAGTCTTAAGTCCAAAAGGTAATACCGTCCATTGGTAGTGCCCATTTGGGATGCAGAATCCCGTTTTCCATCTTTCATCAGGATGTATGCCAAGTTGCCAAAAGCCACTCTTTAGGTCAAACTTTGAGAATATTTTTGCTTAATTTTTTAAAATTTGAATTTTATAAAATTGACTTTTTTTACGAGAAAATTTAAATTTATAAAATTTTAAAATTAATAAATTTTTTTAAGTTGCGATGAAATGTTACAAAGCCCGACTACGGTATAGCCACGTCGACGTCGGGCACCCAACCGTAACGTTCTAGAATCAGCAGACATTGGCAAGTCAAATTTTAGTCTCTTTGGATGCTGCTATCGCTTGACGTTAATTACCAAAAACTATTTCCGAGATCCGACGGCTGACATTCCTTCATGGGAACCTTCTCGAACCCCGTCCACTTATGACATGTATAGTCTCATCCTATTCCCCATCGTTGTGCTCTCTGAACGTCAACGGAGATTGAGTTGGCGAAAGCTACTTTACCATTCAAGCTGCGAGCATTGAATTTTATCGTGTCAGGGTTTCGAGTTTATCATGGCGGGGAAGGGAGAAGGTCCGGCCATCGGGATCGACCTTGGGACAACGTACTCTTGCGTCGGGGTATGGCAGCACGACCGCGTCGAGATCATTGCCAACGACCAGGGAAACAGGACGACCCCGTCCTATGTGGCGTTTACCGACACCGAGAGGCTAATCGGCGACGCTGCCAAGAACCAGGTCGCCATGAATCCTACCAACACCGTCTTCGGTAAGTTTGTTGTCCGTGTTTGTCCTTTTTCGTGTTGTAAGTTTATGTTTGATGACGGTTGAGGAGGGTGGGGACGATGTTCTTCTGCTGATCTTTCTCTTGAGAGTGCCTGCTGAGATTTAGGCGGTTACTATAGTTGACGAATCGATGGGCGTTTTTGTATGATAACTCTTATAGGAAGTTCAACTTTTACACGTACGAACTAGGATGTTTTATTGGCTTGTGATTGCATGTCGAGCTATTTTCGGGCCCCTCGATAGAGTAATGATGTTGGTGTCTGATTTGCATCGATAGAGTAATGATGTTGGTGTCTGATTTGCAGATGCAAAGCGGTTGATTGGGAGGCGATTCAGTGATCCCTCAGTCCAGGGTGATATCAAACTGTGGCCGTTTAAGGTCGTGCCTGGCCCTGGCGACAAGCCCATGATCGTGGTCAGCTATAAGGGAGAGGAGAAGCAATTTTCTGCAGAGGAAATCTCGTCGATGGTTCTGATCAAGATGCGTGAGATTGCTGAGGCCTACCTTGGCTTAACTATCAAGAATGCCGTTGTTACGGTTCCTGCTTACTTCAATGATTCTCAAAGGCAGGCCACAAAGGATGCTGGTGTGATTGCTGGTCTCAATGTGATGCGTATAATCAATGAGCCGACTGCCGCAGCCATTGCTTATGGTCTCGACAAGAAGTCCTCCAGTTCTGGGGAGAAGAATGTCCTGATCTTTGACCTGGCGGTGGTACTTTTGATGTCTCGCTATTGACCATTGAGGAGGGCATTTTCGAGGTTAAGGCTACGGCTGGGGACACTCATCTTGGGGGAGAGGATTTTGACAACAGGATGGTGAACCACTTTGTACAAGAGTTCAAGAGAAAGCACAAGAAGGATATAAGTGGAAACCCCAGGGCTCTTAGGAGACTGAGGACAGCCTGTGAGAGGGCAAAGAGGACACTCTCCTCCACTGCACAGACCACGATAGAGATTGATTCTCTGTACGAGGGCATTGACTTCTACTCATCCGTTACCCGAGCCAGGTTTGAGGAGCTCAACATGGACCTGTTCCGTAAGTGCATGGAGCCTGTTGAGAAGTGTCTGAGGGATGCCAAGATGGACAAGAGCAGCGTCCACGATGTTGTCCTTGTGGGTGGTTCGACTAGGATCCCTAAGGTGCAGCAACTGTTGCAGGATTTCTTTAATGGCAAAGAGCTCTGCAAGAGCATTAACCCTGATGAAGCCGTTGCTTATGGTGCTGCCGTGCAAGCTGCCATTTTGAGCGGCAAGGGCAATGAGAAGGTGCAAGATCTGTTGCTCCTTGACGTAACACCTCTGTCTCTTGGTCTGGAGACAGCTGGAGGTGTTATGACGGTGTTGATTCCGCGGAACACAACAATCCCAACCAAGAAAGAGCAGGTATTCTCGACCTATTCCGACAATCAGCCTGGTGTCCTTATCCAGGTGTATGAGGGTGAGAGAGCCAGGACCAGGGATAACAACCTACTGGGTAAGTTCGAACTCTCCGGGATTCCTCCAGCACCAAGGGGTGTTCCTCAGATCACCGTCTGCTTCGACATTGATGCCAATGGCATTTTGAACGTCTCCGCCGAGGACAAGACCACCGGACAGAAGAATAAGATTACGATCACCAACGACAAGGGACGATTGTCCAAGGAGGAGATTGAGAAGATGGTACAGGAGGCTGAGAAATACAAGGCTGAGGATGAGGAGCACAAGAAAAAGGTCGACGCAAAGAATGCCCTGGAGAACTACGCCTACAACATGAGGAACACAATCAAGGATGAGAAGATCAGCGAGAAGCTGTCTCACGATGACAAGAAGAAGATAGAGGACGCCATTGAGGGAGCCATCCAGTGGCTGGACACGAACCCACTTGCTGAGACGGATGAGTTTGAGGACAAGATGAAGGAGCTGGAGAGCATCTGCAACCCCATCATAGCCAAGATCTATCAGGGCGGTGCTGGTCCGGACATGGGTGGTATGGATGAGGACATCCCTTCTGGTGGCGGAAGCGGAGCCGGACCAAAGATTGAGGAAGTGGACTAAGCGGTGGATTGGGAGGAGGATGTTTTGTCTTGTCGGCCTGTGCAGCTGTCTTTTTTGGTTTTCTATTTTTTAGTGTCCTTATGTAATGTGGGGTTGGCGGGTGGAGTGATTCAGTTTGGAGTTAAATCTTTTGGGGGTTGGTTGATAGTACATATTTTTATCTACCTGTCCAAGTTGCTATTAGTATGGGTGAGCATTTAATGTTTCAAACTCGACATTTATTTTTTGTTTTCAAATAAGTATTAAATACCGAAATATTAAAATTATTTTGGTATTTTGATATTTGAATCTTTCACATTTTTAATTGACCGATAAAAAAAGAAATTCAATCCAATCCTTTAAATTTCAAAAGCCCATAAAAAATAAAAATTTAAACCCATAATTTTAACAAATTAAGAAAACACAATTCAATATCGAAGCTCTTTGATCCAAACAAAAAAATCCAAATCAACAAGCTAAAAATTCAACAAAAACTCCAAATTCACAAGTCCCACAACACCCTTCAATCTTGATTCTTAAACCGCAAGAGATTGAAACCACCGATGAAACTAATCTCATTCCAATGTAAGTGCGGACGATCCAAGCATTAATGAGCGAGAGTATTAATTTCGTACAAATATTAAACATTAAATATTAATAACTATGAAATTAAGCATTACCATTTTCGAATTTTTTTTGCTCAAAAGGACCTTCGCCTAACTCAACTTCACTTGAGTTCCCTTAGCGAATCCAATCTTGTGTGCACATAATTGTCTTAATACTCTTAGCACCCAAAGAATTTCTAAAAGCATCAATCACTCGTCCACCTTGTAGATCCCCAAATTGTGAATTACCTCAATGTCGGTAATCATTCGTCAAAACAACTATTAAATTACGGGCCTTTTATGTTAAATTGACATGCCTAATGATGATTTATGAATCTCGTTGAACACATTCGATTATGCGACGAGATTTTTTTTCAAGGCACATAACACTAGTCGCATCAATTAATATATGACAATGGTCGGCACAAGAGCATGGGTGATTTCGTCCACGTCTCTTTTATTTCTTTTATTATTAGTAAATTCTAGTAACAAAAATGGTTTTAACTTTAGTCGGATGTAGCTTTAAAATTATTAAAGTCCCATATGCATGAATAATTTTTAACAATTTCCTGCTGGGTTGACTAACGTCACTTGTCATTCTTTTGAAATCAAGCATGTCCTCATATTGTCTTTAAAAAACACTAAAGAATGAATTTTTCGAGACTATTCTCGGTCACTCCCTCATCCCACATTCAACGCAGAAAAATTTGACCCATTGAATCAATTCTCCAACCACCATCAAGAGAAATGGCAACGGACTCCCACGTTCTCCACTCTCACGAAGATCCCTCACACGAGATACTTCTGGAGAAAAATCTTAACTACCATAATTGATCATCCTCCATTTCTTTTAAAGGGACCATCGGACACACGCATAGAGAGACACAAAAAATACACAGCTTCCACATTCAGACGTTCCTTCCGCTGTCTGCAATTATTTCCTGCGAACTTAAGGTAGGTCTAGCAATATCAACGGAAAACCCCCGTGTCACCAACTCAAACCCAACCTCCTGAGACATTCCGACGTCAACAATGGAGTGAACCCCCATTACCGACACTAATCGGAATCATCACCTTCATCAGCAGACGATCCTGACCTCCAGCTACAACAACAATGTTCTTTCGGCTTCGAATATAGATGACAACCGGTCTCGATTCCCTACGGTCGCACATGAGCGTCCAGGGAATTTCTTTCGTCCTAATCGTTTCTTCAGAGTGTGCAGGAACATGATGCCTTGCTCTGAGCCCTGTCAAATCTGCACCAGCTGTTTAGAAAACGACGAAGATGACGTGGCTTCTCACCGACTCTTCTCGACAAACATACACAGACGGACATGTTCCATCTTCAAACATTCTACACTTACTCTGTTCGCTCCGAAAGTGACCACGGACAAGCCGGATCCAAACACGTCAGAAATCTCTGGCACTACGGGCAACTGGTACTCGGAGGATTCATTGAATGTGTAGTCGCCGTATGAAATTAAAAAAGAAAAGGAAGACAGCGGATGGACGGCCTTAAGCGGAAGCACTTACGGATGCCATCGACGATGTCTTCGGAAGTAAACAGGAACGCAGGAGCACAAAGAGAGCTTGAACGCTGGAATGCTTGAAAGGATAAATTGACAATATGTCCGTCTGTAGAGAGGTGTCTTTGTACAATGCCTAAGAACAAGTATTTACACTAAGCTAGACCTACGTATATACGGTAAAGAAATATTGCACATATATTACGCTTCCTTTGCTGCCGGTCTCTATGGAATATCTCCTTTCCATTTGAGTAATCTTAGCAACAATCTCCTTCCGAATCCGGAGATCTTCTGGAGTCTTCCTTAACAGCTAAATTGATCGATCGTGTCGCTCATTGGCCTTCGCTGTGAGTTTCTTCGCTCGCTCAACCAATTGTCGCTTGTCGCTGTCGTTGTCCCTTGTCACCCGTCGCCTGGCATCCCTGTCGCTTGGTTGCTGATTCGCCCAACAAGCCTTCGCCTTGTGTGTTTCCAATGCCACCTCCTAACTGGATTTCCGTCCTTCAGGCCTACATTCTGGACCGTTGATCCACAGATGAGACCAAGACCTATGGCCCAGAATTTCTGTTGTTAAACATATAAGCCCCCCTCAAGGCAGACTGGGTGATCTGTCTCGCCTTAAAAAAGACCAAGTAATCATTCTCTTGTAACTCGGTAACGTGTGCAAGCGAGTAATAAATCCTTGACCGTCGATATCCCCGAAACGTATTGGTTGAGATTTTCTAGGATAACTGTTGGAATCCCCGAAATCTCTGCCATGATATCTCAAGTCAAAGTCCTTTACCCTTCATGATTTCGCTATAAAAGGCGATGCTCGGTTCGTCTTTCAAATCGCAAACACTACTTCTGAAATTAACTAAGCCATGAATTTCCTTCGTTCCTTCCAAATTCTTACCCAGGGACTATGTCCATCACCTTAGTTTGCTTGAGAGCCTATGTCCATCACCCTATGAGGATGATTTCTAAAATCTCTACTTTCCTCCTTCGGGAAGGGGAGAAGGCCTGCACAAGTCCTCAGTGTGGCATCCTGGGGAGCTTATAGGGTTTTCTCCATCACCGGGAAGAACTTAGTGTCTGCCTGGTTCCTGTGGATAAACCCTTGAATTTTCGCACGGTCCTCAATAGAGCATTTCCTGAAGAGCGGAAACGTCATCTACTGGGTCGCTTACGTTTCACTCATTGTACATTTATCATCAATCAAACCCATGTAATGAAACATATTTCAATGAGAATAAATGCATTTTCTTGGATCTCGTTCTTGCGACTCTCATGGATTCCGACACCTCATCCTCATCGTCTTCGGGCTCTCCATCCCGTATAGTCGGTGACGCGGCCCAGTTTCGACATGCCTTTGCTAAGGCCAAGTAGTTTCATGTTTTTTCCTGTTATGAGATGGAGTCAGAGTATGGTCTTCCGATACCAGACCAACAAACCCTTGGCCCGTATGTCTGTGATCAGGAAAGTTCTTTCCTTTACATCAGCAGGTTGCCCTCTGTGTTCTCCTCTGACGAGCTTGTCCCGTCAGGATGGGGGCCGTCCGTTTGGGCGAGCCTTCGTTGCTTTCCTTCTCCCAGGAGCCATATTGGGTTCCTTGATGGATGGCAAAGAAAGGTGCTGCATGAGAAGCGATGGGGATCAAAACCTTGATCAAAGTATGCCACTCCTTGTTGTACATTTGTCACCAATCAAACCCATGTAATGAAACATATTTCAATGAGAATAAATGCGTTTTCTTGGATCTTTTCGCTTACCCACTTATGACCTTTGGTATGTCATCAGTTTCCAAGCGAAGCGACGTTCTGTATGTCGCCAGTTTGCAAGTGATATGACGTTTCCTATTGGGCTTAGAATGTCAAGCAACCTTTCACTTGGGCAAGGACCTTTGTCGGTTTCTGGAGATATAAATTTCCTGAGCGGTAGGGGTTTCCCGCTCACCCTTTAAAAAACACTCCCTTCCTGTCTTTACATATTTCTCCAGAAACCCTCGTTTTTGCGACTCTCATGGATTCCGACACCTCATCCTCGTCGTCTTCGGGCTCTCCATCCCGCATAGTCGGTGACGCGGCCCAGTTTCGACATGCCTTTGCTAAGACCAAGCAGTTTCATGTTTTTTCCTGTTATAAGACGGAGTCAGAGTATGGTCATCCGATACCGGACAAACAAACCCTTGGCCCGTATGTCTATGATCAGGAAAGTTTTTTCCTTTACACCAGCAGGTTGCCCTCTGTGTTCTCCTCTGACGAGCTTGACCCGTCAGGATGGGGGTCGTCCATTTGAGCGAGCCTCTGTTGCTTTCCTTCTCCTAGGAGCCATATTGGGTTCCTAGATGGATGGCAAAGAAAGGTGCTGCGTGAGAAGCGATGGGGATCAAAACCCTGATCGAAGTATGCCACTCCTCGTTGTACATTTATCATCAATCAAACTCATTTAATGAAACATATTTCAATGAGAATAAATGCGTTTTCTTGGATCTCTTCGCTTACCCACTTATGACCTTTGGTATGTCATCAGTTTCTAAGCGAAGCGACGTTTTGTATGTCGCCAGTTTGCAAGTGATGCGACGACGTTTCCTATTGGGCTTAGAATGTCAAGCGACATTTCACTTAGGCAAGGACTTTTGTCGGTTTCTAGGGATATAAAGTTTCTGGGCGGTAGGGGTTTCCCGCTCACCCTTTCAAAAACACTCCCTTCCTGGCTATACATATTTCTCCAGAAACCCTCGTTCTTGCGACTCTCATGGATTCCGACACCTCATCCTCGTCGTCTTCGGGCTCTCCATCCAGCATAGTCGGTGACGCGGCCCAGTTTCGACATGCCTTTGCTATGACCAAGCAGTTTCATTTTTTTTCCTGTTATGAGACGGAGTCAGAGGATGGTCTTCCGATATCGGATCAACAAACCCTTGGCCCGTATGTCCATGATCAGGAAAGTTTTTTCCTTTACACCAGCAGGTTGCCCTCTGTGTTATCCTCTGACGAGCTTGACCCGTCAGGATGGGGGCCGTCCATTTGGGCGAGCCTCGGTTGCTTTTCTTCTCCCAGGAGCCATATTGGGTTCCTAGATGGATGGCAAAGAAAGGTGCTGCATGAGAAGCGATGGGGATCAAAACCTTGATCGAAGTATGCCACTCCTCGGTCGAACCTAGCCTTTCCATTTTTGTTGGGTTTCTAACATTCTGGAACCTTATTGTCAACTGCTTCTACCTCCCGTAGGGGCCGATGATAATCACCCTAGAAGATATTGGTTTCCTGTCTGGCTGTAGTCTTTCCGGCACTCCCTTATGTTTTGACAACAAGCGTGCCGACCTTCAGTTCGATCTCTTAAAGCGCGTCAGCGAAGTCGCTAAGCGGCACCTTAGGGATGACAAGTGGGAACTCCAGGAGGAGTTTGAGTTTACTTGGAGTGGTTGTCCAAGTATATCTTTTGTAATCGGGGAAAACGTTCCGGTCAATTCATGGTTGGAGTGGCCACCAGCCTCGTTGAGGCTGCCAATGTTGGCAAGCCAAAGCCTGGGGCCTTCGCCCCGTTTCTGTTGAGCCTTATCTACAGTGGCCTTTATCAGGCGACGAACGACCCTACCAACTTTCCTAGGTGCCAGACAGATGGTCCTCTATGGATCGTGTATTTGTGGATCGTGTTGTATTTCCCGGGTTTTACCCATTATCCTGACGCCATGCATACCCGTGACGATGTTATCGCAGCGGGCTCGTCTAACTACCGAGGTACCCTCAGCGTTGTCGGTTGTATTCAGGCCTCAATGAACAGACGTATTGACGGTACTGCGAGTATGGTTTTCTCTTGGCATCCCTTTTCTAAAGAGAGGGAGAGCCTGCGTTCGGAGATGGTCGAACGCTTTCATCCGGCTTTCTATGCCAGGGACATGGTGGCTGTGGATCCTGAGGGCCTGATCTTCGAGGTGTACAATCCTCACCTTTGTGCTCGTCAGTTAGGTTTCACCCAGTGTGTCGGCGTCCCTTTCTTCCAGTCCAAGAATCAGCCTTTGGACACTCATATTGTATTCCTTCCGAGGCCTGGACTGGCCGAATAGTCTCAGCCCCCGCATCTCTGTTCGATGAAAGTTGGGCCAAACTTTTCAGTTGGTCGCTCACCGGAGTTTTCTATCTCTTAGTTCAGGACCTGGGAGCATATGCAAGCTACCTATCAACTGGAAAGATTGGGAGGGAGAAGTCAACCCTTGTGCTTTCGCATCTTCTCAAATGCTTCGCTTAGATGATGATGGTGATCTTATCTCTTCTTGGACTTCACCACAACATGGTCAATATATACCTCTACTGTCTTTCCTATTAACAAGGTGAAGATCAGGTTCATTGCTCTTTGATATGTGGCTCCAGCATTCTTCAATCCGAAAGGCATAACAACCCACTCGAAGATCCATATTGGGCATCTGAATGCTGTCTTATGCACATCTTCTTTGGCAATGAAGATTTGGTTATATCCAGAATACCCGTCCATAAAGGACATTAGCTCGTGGCCTGCCGACTTATCTATAAGATCGTCGGCGATAAGCATAGGGTATTCGTCTTTAGGTGTCACTTTGTTCAAATTGCAGAAATCTATGCACACCCTTATCTTGCCATTTTTCTTGACAATAGGCACTATGCTGGAAATCCAGTCAACGTACTTAGCCGTCCTTATGTATCTGGCTTTGAATAATTTCTTAATTTCGTCGTAAACCATTTGGGCTACTTCCCGCGACATCCTCCACGGGGTATTTTACAGGTTTGAAATTGCTTTATGTCGGGAGCCGGTGTTCGACTAGTTCTCTGTTGAGGCTAGGCATTTCAGTGTAATCCCAGGCGAAGCAGTCCTTATAAGCGTGTAGGACTTCGCTTATGTCCTGAGTTTCGATTTCGCTCATTACCGAACTAAGATATGTAATACGTGGGAATTCAATAGTCCCTAGGTTTATCTCCCTCAAAGGGTCGCAAGGGACAACAGAAGTATTGGGAACCTCTTTATTATTTGAATGAATAAGTAGCATGTTTCCGCATGCTTGAGGAGACGCATTACAATGTGCCTCACTTATTCTGGATGTCTTGTATCTAGCTAATCTTCCTAAGACATCCAATATTGGGTCAGGCTGTTCACTCTCCATTTGACGAAGATGGGTTGAGGAGTTTATCGGGCTCCAAGTCCGTCTCAGTTTGCTGGACGCTGCTATCGTCTCGTATTCCAGCTTCGTGCATGTCCTTCTCCAGTGTAGTTAGATCTTCATTGACCTCGAGCTGCAGCTTGTCTCCCCATCCAGTTGGGACAATCGGGTTTTGAGACGGCGCCAGCGGTGGTCCATCGTATGAAACTAGGAACTCGTAGCCTGCCTTACCCAGAGGGCCAACGTTCGGGTCTCCTATAGCATACCTCTACTTTAGTGTCATATCTTTGTCCTGTTTGGCTCTCCCTGCGCAGACATAAAGTATGTCAGCATTTTCATTTGCTAATCCCATAACAACTTTTAAACCATGTTTCCCCCATAATAGGAGTTCCTAGTGAAGAGTAGAAGGTATGGCTCCAGCTTTGTGAAGTTAGTCTCTTCCGAGTAAGGCATTGGAAGGGGGCTTTATGTCAATGACGAAAAAAGCCGTCTTCTTTTCATGCTGCCTACTCGGAGTTTAGCAGAAACCACGCCTACATAGGAGGAGGTAATTCCATTGAAACCGCTAATTCTTACATCAGTTTCCCCAAGTTTGGCTATGTCATCCCCTAGGCTCTTATAAGCTTCAAGGGGGAGAAAGTTGATAGTCGCTCCATTGCCCACAAGAACACGACGTATTGCTACGTCATTGATTGTCGCTTGGATATGGAGGGAAAACATGTGTTTCCGTAACGTTATAGAAACCACCTACTCGGAAAGTTCCGGGGTATTTCAATTGTGGTATGAAGCTTGAAGGGTAGAGCTAGCCTACCTTTCGCCTGACTGCTTTCCTTTTTAGTGAACTCAGCCGGTAGCATGAGGACGTTGCAATCAACTTCTTTCGCCTCGGGTGGAGTCCCAGATTGAATTGGGTTGTAGTAGCTCAGCGTAGACGCAAGGTCACTTTCGCTTGACTCCATCGCTTTCTCAATATCAGAGATTGCTGTTTTAGAGCGCTTTTCCGCAGTGCGTCGTGCCCTCCTTTCTCTTCGCTTCCTGGTTTTCTCGATGGGTATCTGAGGTTGCGTTCCCATGCCCACTTTATGCCATGTCCATATATTTGGGAGAACGGTTGCACGAACGAAGCGTGAGTTTATGAGAGATTGCAGGCGATTATCAACCTGAACAAACTCCCTTTGGTGTGGGTCATAGCCCTTTTTAGGTTTCCCTCCAGACGAAGCTTCCGGGAAATTAGTAAATTTGGATTCAAATTGGTTACCTGACCGGAGGGTCGACCCTTTCCAGTTTGATCTTCCCTTCAGATGCCAATCCCGGTAGAAGCAGGAAGTATTGATTACAGTAGAGCTGGCACATCTGGGTGATGAGTAACTTGTGGGCTGCTATTGGTTTGCACTTATAACAGAGCATGTTAGCTATTAGAAACTGAGTTATAGATGTCCCCTTTTCATTGCATCCTCATCGCCCCGAGGGTAATCCTATTGCTCTGTAGCTTCTTTCGCCAGCTGAGGTCCTAGGACCCCTTTTAGTGTAAGCTTCCCTTTTGAATAGACTCGCTCTTGCCTGCAAGTCCTTGTCTCATGAGTTCTTTAGGGGTGTAGAGCCCTTTATTTCCGTTAGGCGAAGTATCATTCCGCTCCGGACGCTTCTCTGCGCGTTGGAACGCTCTAGGACCACTGTTGATTCACATTGCCATCTCTTCGGGGCGGTTAAGGTCACACCACTCTGTCTTTCTTCCATTAAGAAGGTACTTCCTGAAAGTATGGCAATGATCGGTGGTATGTGACTGATCCATATGCCAGCGACAACGATTGTGCTGCATTCTTTTAAGGTCAGCAGGGCACTGAAGGATTCCTTTGCCTACAAGCCGCTTGAACAGCATGTTGGCTATGAGCGTTTCGCTAGTCTCAAGCGATTGATCTCTGTAACTCTGCATCGGCGAAAGAGAAGTGGTTAGGCAATTGACGTCAAAGGTGTTCACATCAACCGAATCATCAAAAGGATGTGACTGTGTTAATGCCTGATCCTGTGAATCTGGGAAGTGTAACTCCTTTGATTCAATAAGGTTTTGCAGCAATTTTCTAAACATGATGCAGTCCTTAGTGGTATGGATGAATGACCCATGCCATTTACAAAAGTTTCTTGACTTCTCTTGGTAAGTACGACGAACTCGATGACCCGACTTCAATCGAATTCGCCCATTTTGGAGCATGAATTCAAAGATTTCGTCAGCCTTCGACTCGTCAAAGGAATATTTCCTTTCTTCCTAAGTTGTCGGAGATGCCTTGACTCGATCGTTTTTCTTTGTCAATTCCTCGCACGTTACGGCCTGTCCCTTCACGTATTCTGCAATGTCGACGTCGACAATTGGTTCTGCTTGATAGGTTTCCACAGATCCCGTTATCAAAATCCCTTTCGCCTGATGAGTGAAGCGGGCAATATGTTCCGCAAGCGAAATCCCTTCTTCGCCCGAAAAACGGACAAATTCAAGAATGCGATATCCCCTAGGAAATTGGTAGTCATGATCGATATTGTCAGGATACGGAGCCCGGTATAGTTGAATCTCATTTGTCTCGTCTGCCCCAAGAATCGCCCGTTCAACTAGTTGAGTTGATCTCAGGCGTAATCACAGGTGGTGCGATCATTTCGGGCATTGCCGTCTCCCGGTTGGGGAATATATCTAGTGTGTCGTTGATCCTCAGTAGGGCGAATAAATTCACCTTCTACGGGCCTGACGAACTCTTCCCTTCTCCATAATGGAGGTTGGTATGTAGTTTGGTGAACTGGTTGCACAACCCTTTTACCTTCGTTTATTTCGAGTGGCGGGTTATTATACGTCGTTCTCCCAGGACTTGCATGGGTAGGGACATCCTTAATATCAACCTTCCTTTTTCCTTCGGCAATTATTGCCTTATGGGAAGAATATTCAGGTTGATACCTGGTAGCCGACTCGACCATTCTGTCAATGGTGCCGCTCAATGGTATCCATGACACAGTTCCAAGGTTCTGAAAGATGGCATCTATCTTGGAGTCAAATGTTTCTTTGAAGGCGTCGTGCTTCTGGTTGATAGCACCGACTTTCTCCATTAAGAGCTGGAGAGTGCTCATGATAATCGACAGTTCTCCAGCTAAGGCCGGGTTTGAACCGTGTCCATCGTTGGTTTTCTCTCCGTCGGAGTTGTTGCCTCCAAGGTTGTTTGAATTATCACCAGATCGAGTCGTTGGCATTGTGTTAGCCCTATTCTCCCACTGTGGTCGCCAAAGGCGTGTTCGCTCCGGAAATAACCGCGGACAAGCCGGATACAAACACGTCGGAAATCTCTGGCACTACGGGCAATTGGTACCCCGAGGATTCGTTGAATGTGTGGTCGCCGTATGAAATCAAAGAAGAGAAGGAAGACAGCGGATGGACGGCCTTAAGCGGAAGCACTTACGGATGCAATCTACGATGTCTTCGGAAGTGAACAGGAACGCAGGAGCACAAAGAGAGCTTGAACACTGGAATGCTTGAAAAGATAAATTGACAATATGTCCGTCTGTAGAGAGGTGTCTTTGTACAACGCCTAAGAATAAGTATTTATACTAAGCTAGACCTACGTATATACGGTAAAGAAATATTGCACATATATTACGCCTCCTTTGCTGCCGGTCTCCATGGAATATCTTCTTTCCATATAAGTAATCTTGGCAACAATCTCCTTCCGAATCCTGAGATCTTCTGTAGTCTTCCTTAAAAGCTAAGTTGATCGATTGTGTCGCTCATTGGCCTTAGCCGTAGTGTTTCCTCGCTCGCTCAACCAACTGTCGCTTGTCGCTGTCATTGTCCCTTGTCACCGGTTGCCCTGGTATCCCTGTCGCTTGGTGGCTGCATCGCCCAGCAAGCCTTCGCCTGATGTGTTTCCGTTGCCACCTCCTTACTGGATTTCCGTCCTTTGGGCCTACATTATGGACTGTTGATCCACAGATGAGACAGAGACCCGTGACCCAGAATTTCTGTTGTTAAACATACTCGATTGTTTTCCTTCCAAGCACGGAGAAAGCATCGCACCAACAAAGGGCGTTCCCGATAGTCAGCCTCGACATTTCATCACAACCGGGCCAACTCCAATTTTGTCCTTAGGATAGATGCTCAAACTTCCCGTGGTGACACACGAGTGTCGCTGGAAGTCTCATTTATTACTAATGTTTTCTATTACCTGTGCAGATGTTTAGGCTGAACGGACTTGGGGCAATTCTTGTTGCCTTCATCCATCTGTCTGATCCTATTCCCGACGAAACCAACCCACCGCCAAACCAGAGCCCCCAACCACAGCATGCAAATACCTCTAATAGTCTCCCGCACCGACGTCCCAAGCCGTCCTTCCTCTCTTCTCGCCGACTAGCAACCTGGTACTCGTCTCTCGCCATCCTCGTTTCCAGTGCCTCCTCTCACCAAGCAAATCTCACTGCTCACACCGTACCTAAAAGGCCACCTCCGTACAGTGCCAACCGGGGAAAGGCATACCGCAATTCGTCCCACTGCCCGCCGCAACAATGAACCGGGACAAGACCAGCGTCGTTCATCCCCTTTTTTGACGCTAACGAGCCAAAGCCTCACCGAGTCCCAACTCTTAAGCCTCCAAAAAATCGGCAGCCAGCTACCGAGCCCCTCGACATCAAATTCCGTCCGACCTGGTCAGCCACCATTCACTCAATCCCTCCTTGGCTGCTGACCACGAACCAAATCGCAGAGATCCGCCTTGCCCGAGTTAGTTGCATTTCGGCTTTCACAAACCAGTTTGTTCCGGATCGCGAGATGCCCAGACAGCATAGGTGTACCCCCCCACATTCGGAGGTAAAACACTATTTCTTCTCTCTCCCGTACAATTCCAAATTGATTTATTTCATGTAATTTTAATAAAAATAAACCAATTTAATCCGTACGTGTGAATGATGATGGTCTTAGTAAAAATGCTAATTTAATCCGTATTTTTAAAAATTGAATATTGATAGCGTGAATTATTTTAACCCAATGTCAACTTTACAAACAATTTTAATTACTATAGTTCGTGCGATGCTTTTAATCATTTTTTTTATAAGCATTTAAATGATAGTTAATTGAATTGTTTTAACGAATAATTATATTACTTGTTCTTAATTTATTAATTCAATATTGTATGAATATTTATTGTATAGCATGATTTTTCTTCACCTCGAAATTATTACGTCACTAGCGCTATTTTCTCTGTTTTACATGGAAAACACAAGAATCGAACTCTTCTCAAAAGATCAACCTCAACGGGCTATATAACTCCCTAGTTCGACAAAAGGTGGATCTCGAAGACCACGGTAAAGGATTCAAAAAAGAGGCCCCAACTGATGAGACCTTACCTGATGACGACATGCCATCCCGAGCGGGCTACAGGTACATGAGGGAGATGCGGGCCTCTCGATTTTCTTTACTTTCACATGTAACGGGCCGTGGGTCTAAGTGCATAGGCCCACGATTACCACCCTACTCCACTCCCTTTGATCTAAATTCTTAATCTGTGGTTGCCGTGCATGTTGTTAGGCTTTTAGGATTCTATTGTTGCATGTTGTTTGCTAAATCAACACGCATGAGTTCGGGCACGAAAAGCCCGAATCGGGTTCAACACCCATAAAACATTGACATGAGTACGGAATCATGCCCGGATTGGGTCCAACACCCGTTAACCAAAATCAAACTTTTGGAGCAAATGCCACATTTTCGCTTGTTTAGTTGTAAGAGTTCGAAATTAGGGATCCCCGAATCCTACTCTAGTCTTCCGACTTAAACCAGTTTTCAAAACTAAGTCGGTGGCGACTCCGCAATAGCTTTCCAAGGTTAAACAACAACATCCTTTTTACGGAGCCATTTTGGATGAGGGACCGGCGACACGAGCCGCTCCCGGATCCTCCTGGACGGTCCTTAGTGAGGCCTATGTGTAACTTTTCACTTGTCGCCTTCGATTCCCTCACAATGAATTGTTGACGAATAGTGAAACGCCCCGCGGACCCATTTAGGAACCAAGGGAGGGTTCAACCTAGTTTCCTTCCGCAGCGTCCGACGTTCGAGTCGTGACGCTGGTAGTTCGAGTCCTCAGGTCGTTTGAGTACGACCAATTAGGCCTTGGGGGGAGCGGACCTGGATCCTCGGGTCGTCCGAACCGCCACGCGCGTGCTAGGCCGGAAGGCGCGCGTACATTCCGGATGGTGACTTCGTTGGGGACTCCGCATGTGGATTCTTTTCGAATGCTCTTACATTTTTAATCCACATGTGGAGAGGAGTTCTTGTTTGTGATGTACTTGCTTGGCTCGGTGCCCTTTGTTTGCCTTCATGGTTGTGTTTGTTTACCGCTTACTAGGCATTTCTAGGTGTGCCCGAACCCGGGGTGTAATTCAGCGAGCAACGGCACACCTCGCACGTGTGTGGATGACTCTCACAGAGAAAGAGTTCGAATCTTTCCCAAAACATCACGAGGATATCGATGCCCAGTCAGCCCGTTTTTAGAGGAAGCGCATCACTCCTTGTGATCGCATTTGAAGACTGACAAGCCCATTTCATCTTTTATTCGTTAAACTTTTTAGTACTCTTTGTAATAAACTTCAGTTTAGACGAAGTTTCGCTGACTTGCTTTCTCTCTCTTGGACTGATTTCATTGTAATTACAACCCAATCCTTACATTAGACATGATCATGCATCATTGCATATCATGTATCCAAAGTATAACATTGCTCGATGCTGATTCAACTCTTTTTACATACCAAGGTACCGAACGGCTAAAATTGCTCAGCAAAGACAACGTTCGAGAGACCTCTCTACCCGAACAGCTATAGCTGACACCTCTCCGAGCCGCACCTCCACTTCTTCAACTACTTCCGTTGTTAGTAGCTCTCTCATGACCGCTGAGGCTATCCCAACTACTCATGCTGCTGTCTCAACTGTTACTGCCGCAGGATCGGTTCAAACATCAGCACCGACGTCGCCTCTTGCTAGGTCACCCGTTCTCGCCTCGCTATTCTCTAGAGCCTCGAACTTGACCATCGGGCCATCCACAGCTGGAGTCATCGTTCCAGTCAACATCCCACCTCTGACGACTTTCACGACACTGGCAATGCAATCATCAACGACTCCATTAGCAGTATCACCACTCAACCTCAACATGTCTGAGGCGGTCCAAAGCGCAACCAATACTTCCCTAGGGGTCAAGGTGGAATCCCTCACAATAGTACTGTCGTCTCTGAAAATGACGATGACCGAGTTCCTACAGCGGCAACCAACAGTTACACTTTTCGTTTCTGTTGTCTCCCAAAACCCACACCTACCACCCTACATGCCTGGGTCCTCGGTGCCAACCAACGCACCACCCGCATTCAACCCTTATCCTTCACCTGTCAGCGGATTGGGAGTAGCGAACGTATCGAACTTCAACCCATACCTGCCTTCGGACATGGCCGGATCGTCCACTGTAACACGACCATTTGCACCGTCATACTTCCCTCAACCATCAACACTGGGGCAAGCTCCCTACATGCTAGTAATGTTTGGGCCAACTCCCTACATCCGGACGTCTTTGCCGACAGAAGGGCCAACTCCCTACAGTCCAGTCGCAGCTTCATTCAACTTTGGTATTCCTACGCCAATCATGACAACCTCAGCTCCACAAGCGGAGTCGTCCGTGCCTAACCCCAGATCGCGTAACACGGCTATCATTGATGAGATCTTCAGGGAGCAAAGCCAGAACAATGCCTTTGAGACAAAGCTTGAAGCTAATCCATGCATGAGGGAGAATCACGCCGCCTCGCGAGACTAGAAGAATGCCTTAACGCGATCCAAGGGTACAAGACCCACACCTGGGAGTACAACGACTACCAGGTCCCTTAGGTCCAGATCCCGCCAAAGTTCAAAATGCCTGAGTTCGAGAAATCCCACGGAAAGGGGTGCCTGGACCTGAAACATTTCTGCCACAAGATGTCAGTGTACCCAGCAGATGATAAGTTCCGAATAGCGATGTTTCAAGAGAGCTAGGCGGAAGTCCACACTACGCTGGTACTATACCAAGGATTTGAACCAGTATACGACTTTCAGGGAGTTGGCCCTCGATTTCTTGAATTACTACAAGTTCAATGTCGAGATGGCTCCGACAATATCGGACCTACGAAAATTAAAAAGGTACCGCACTCAGGACATTAAACAGTTTGCCTACCTATTCAGGCAGATAGCCTTGCAGATCAAGCCAGCTCTCAAAGAAAAAGAATTGATTGATGAGTTTCTCCAACTCCTATCGCGCGAATACCTGCCCTATATGATTGGGCAGACTATCTCAGCTCTTTCCCAGGAGATCATCAACGCTGACAGACTCGACGTGGCGAACCGAGAAGGACCGATTCAGTCCCCTTCAACAAAATCAACTAGCAAGCCTAAGCCCAAGGGAGCTCATAGCGGCTGTAGAACACAGTAAGCACTCCATGAAAGAGGCGCCACCGCCGAGGTCGTACGTCGCGGCAGCAGTTAGGCCCCCGGTACCCATTACTTCTCGCTTCAGGCCTCCTAGTCCCGTGGCGACGTACTCCCAACCAAAGCCAGCTCAACAAGAGCGTCTAAAACACAAATTGGAGGATAAGATTCCTACTCCTAACCCGTTGGACGTGATGTTCGTTCAACTGAGAGACATGGGCTTCATCAAGCCCTTAGATGCTAAAGTAACCAACCCCTCCATGATTAGCTACAACCCCAAAGCGGCTTGTCAATATCATTCCGGAGCATTAGGGCATGACACCAAGGACTGCATTGCCCTTCGTTTTAAGACTCAGAATTTGCTAGATGATGGTGTCATCACATTCGCTGCACCAACTACGACTGCCAACATTAGAGCAATCCCTTGCCGGAGCAAGTCAATTACATTAGAGTCAACCCCTTCGCACCACTGATTGATCAAGACGAAGATGTGCACACGTACGAGTTTCAACGGATAAATGCTGGACATGTTAACATCATTCAAGGTAACAGAGACAGGGCAAGAGGACGTGGACGTAGAGGTGCACACTCTGTTGCAACACCCGCCCCTCAACCTGATGGTTTCACCCCAGTACTTCCTCGATGACCTAGGATACCGTATGTCTATGTCCCAATGGGGACAGAGCAAACAGGGGTACTTATTACGGTCAAAGCGTCACCCCCAGTGGAGGATAGTCATTGGCCCAAGCAACTCGCCGTCCAGTCCCGAGGTCGAACTTATCACTCGCTCAGGGAGGATAGTATTAGCTCTAGAGGCCCCGCCGCAGGCCGAGTCATCGAAGCCCAAGTTGCCTTCAAGTGAACAAATTCGCAAGGTGATCCATGTAGTCAAGGAGAGCGATTACACCATCGTCGAGCAATTGAGGAAGCAACCTGCTCAAATCTCCTTGTTCGATCTCATCCATTCCTTTGACAATCACAGGGAAATGTTAGAGAAATTTTTAGCCGAAGTGCACATGCCGGAACAGGTCGAGGTCAATGCACTGGATTCATACATGAATGGCATGCTTGCAAATAACGCCATCACCTTCTCGGAAGATGACCTGCCAAAAGAAGGGTGCGACCACAATAATGCTTATTCATCACACTCAAGTGTTGCGACACCACAATCTCCAAGGTACTCATAGACGGTGGGTCAGGAGTCAACATCATCCCCCTAGCTGTAGCACAAAAGCTCGGCGCCAACATTGAGAAGCTTCCACCTTCCAACCTAACCATTCGGGCTTTTAATTCTGCAAAACGTCATGACAACGGCGAAGTGACCCTGGAGATCAAGGTAGGGCCTACCTCTTCTCTGCTACTTTTCAGGTCCTCGAGACGGCGGGTTCCTTCAAAATGCTGCTAGGACATCCCTAGATCTATCAGGCTGGGGTAACCCTTGGACATTGCATCAGTTGGTTCAATTCCCCTCATAAGATAAACTCGTTATGGTCAAGGAAGAGCACACCATGGACCTTTGCCACGAGATTGACATGGCATATGTTGGTGGGCCGATTGGTGAACCGTCAACACCTGAAGTTTTCGAGATGGTTAACATGGTCAGGAGGAACTTCAAATCGGATCTTCTGATGAGCCGGGGCAACATTTGCGCCGCAAAACAATTCATCAGATTTAGATACCAGCTCGGCCAAGGAATTGGAGCACAAGGGAAAGGCATTCGCCATTTGATCAATATCCTTATTCAATCAGGGACATGCGGTCTCTGGGCTAAAGGTACCGAACCAAGAAGACCAAGGTGGACCGTCCAGGACCTGCGCTCTGGTGGCCGGTCATCCGTTCGTTTCGTTTGTTCGTCAGCAACTATGATAGAGGGTGAGATCCTTTCTGAACAAGCCGAGAATCTCAAGATCAAGGCACAAGTACCTGAAGAAGAAGTCAACCTAATGGAAGCGTCGAACCCGACCAAGTTAGACATGCCGCTCGAAGGGTGAAGTTTTCCAGCTTTACTTTTCTGCACGTAGATAAGTCGAGTCTAGGATGGGTTGCCTTGCTACATTCAGGTTGCAGACTAGATGTCTATATGTAACGCAACCCTAGTTAGTGTCGGAGTGTTTGTGGGATCGGGTCACTGATGAAAAAGGGCGAATATAAGGAAACGAAGAGGTTCCCGTTGAGGCCTAGTCCCACAACGTTTTTATTTTTGTTTAGAACGCTTAACTTATCATAGTTGTCACGTTGTATAATACTTCAATTTCAAATAATTCAATTACAGCTATGACATTGACTTGTTTCTTTCATGTAGGAACGACGCTTCGATCTACCAGAAAACACCACTAAACAAGGCGAAACTGAATCGGCATCCACTTCACACATACTAGAAAACACCTGGAACAAAATGAAGACGTGATAAACGATCCAAAGTCGTTTGATGGCTATCATGGTCTAGAGCAAGGCCTCCAACGACATGAGGAACCAAAGGAGATCACATTGCAAGAACTAGTCTCAGTTAATATAGGAACGGAAAAGGACTCGAAGGAGTTATATATCGGCATAGATTTACTAATGGACGAAGCCGAGAAAATCGTCAACTTACTGAAGGAGTTGTCGGATGTCTTTGCCTGGTCCTATGCTGACATGCCATAATTAGATTCGGAGATGGTAGAACATAAAATCCCCACCGATCCGCAGATTCATCCAATATAGCAAAAGCAAGGCCAATACAAGCCCGAACTTGCTCTCGCAATTAAGGAGGAGATCGACATGCTCCTCAAAGTCAATTTCATCGAGGTGGCTAATTATCCACAATGGGTGGCAAACATCGTCCCGGTGATCAAGAAAAATGGAAAGGTCCGAGTCTGTGTTGACTACGGCGACTCAACAAAGCAAGTTCCAAAGACGACTTCCCTTTGCCGCACATCGACCTACTAGTGGACAAATACCGCAGGCTTTAACATATTTTCTTTCATGGATGGATTTTTCGGGTACAACCAAATACGTACTGCTGAAAAAGACAAGGAGAAAACGACATTCACAACACCCGGGGGCACATTCTGTTACTGGGTCATGCCTTTCAGACTCAAGAATGCTTGGGCAACTTATTAACGCGCAATGGTAGTCCTATTCCATGACATGATGAACCGAGAAATCGAAGTCTACGTCGACGATAAAATCACCAAATCTAAAGTAAAGGAGGATCACACGCTTATTCTATGTAAGCTATTTGAGCGAAGTGTGTTTTTGGGGCAACATCAGGCAAACTTCTCGGTTTTGTCGTCAGTAGCAAAGGCATCAAGATCGACCCCGACAAAATATAGGCAATTTGCGACCTCCCAGCACTTAAGTCAGTTAAGGAGATTCGAGGCTTCATTGGCCGCGTCAACTACATTGGTTGGTTCATCTCCAACCTGGCGGATACGTGCAAACCTCTGTTCAAGAAATTGAGGAAAGATGTGAGATTTGAATGGGACGATGATTGTAAAGCCGCATTTGAGCAAATCAAAAGTTAGCCGACAGAATCACCAGTGCTCACAGTCCGGGATGAATCGTCGTTCTACCTCACACTCTACCTCACGGTCATGGATGAATCGTTCAGAGCAATGCTCGCCCAACAGTTACTAGGTGTTAAGGAACATGCAGTTTACTATTTGAGTAAAAAGTTCACTTATTGCGAATTCCGATACACGGCTTCAGAGCGTACTTGGTGCGCACTTATCTAGGTTCTACACTGACTTCGACAATATACTCTTCACTATGAAATTCTCCTGGTGTCTAAGAGCGATCCGCTTAAGTACCTTTTCGACAAGCCGACGCTCATGGGAAGAGTCTCCAAGTGGCAATTGCAACTAGCAGAGTACAATATCCGATTTCACTCAACAAAATTGGTCAAAGGTAGGACAATTGCAGATCACATAGTAGAATATCCAGCAGGAACAGACAATTCACCACTTGAGGTCAGACTGCCAAATGAAAACATCCTACTGGCGGAAACAGAAAAAAGATGGACCATGTACTTGGACGGCGCTGCCAACTCCATAGGTTCAGCTATATGAGTAGTGGTGATATCCCCAGATAGACAGTAGTTCCCAACAACAGCCAAATTTATATTCCCTTGTACAAGTAACATCGTCGATTATAGACCTACTGTGTGCACTTGATATGCGGGTTCAATTCCTTGACGTCCATGGAGATTCAGCATTCACTATTTCCCAGACATTGGAGCATGGCGCACACGGGACCCAAAAACTTATCCCTGATCAAGACTACTTACAGCCGCTCATCCGTCGATTCACTAACATTGAGTTTAACTATTTCTCGCGAGCAAACAACCGTTTCGCCGATGCGCTCGCAACCCTCGCGTCAGTGATCCCGTTAGCTAGAAAGATGGACATAGAATCTCTACGCATTAACATCGTCAAAGACCCAAGCTGCATGCACATTGAGCAGTGTCAGTTCGAGGAATCAATGCCACGGCTTGCGGACATTAGAGTTTACCAAGAGACAGGCAATTTTCCGAAAGGTGGCACGGGAAAAGAACGCAATTTCATCCGTAGGATTGCAAGGGGTTACTTTCTCAATGGCGACATCCTCTACAAGAAATCCTTCATGACAACCCTCATGTGGTGCGTCACCCAATAGGAAGCTCAGGAGATCATCTTCGAAATCCATGAAGGCGGTTGCGGACCACACATGAATGGGTACGCCTTTGCCTAGAAAATAATGCGTCAGAGATACTACTGGCTCACGGTCAAAGCCGACTGCATCAAATACGTCAAGATCTGCCACAAATGTCATATCTACAGTGATTAGGTACATGTTCCTCCAACAAGGCTTTACCCACTTTTCGAACCATGGCCATTTCCAATGTGGGGCATGGACGTCATTGGATCGATCAATCCTAAAGCATCTAACGGGCATCGATTCATACTAGTCGCCATTAATTATTTCACTAAGTGGATCGAGGCGCCCCGAGTATTGAACCGATGAGGGATGCTTGGTTACAATTTCGAATCCGATCCTTCAAGGAAGTCACTGCAAACAACGTTGTACGATTCATATGCACAAACATCATTACTAGATATGGAGTTCCAGAACTGTTGGTCATCGACAATGGTACTAACTTCAACGGCAAACAAATGGATTCTCTCTGTACGAAGTTTCGAATCAAGCATCTCCATTCATCCCCATGCCGTCCACAAATGAAAAAGGTAGTCGAAGCCGCTAACAAAACTTGAAGAAGATACTTCAGAAAACAGCAACCACATATCGCGATGGGCACGAAAAGCTCCCTTTCGCACTACTTGCCTACCGAATGACGATGCACATCTCAACTGGGGCAACTCCCTTCAAACTCGTCTACGGCACCCAAGCAGTCATTCTAGTAGAAGTCAAGCTACCGACTCTCAGAATCTTGTCCCAAAGCAACATGACAGAAGAAGAGAAAGCCAACCATCAGTTCGCCCACCTCGACTTAATAGACGAGAAACGACTCACTACCGCCCGTCATATGCAACGCAATCAAAAACGCATGTCTCGGGTATTTAACAAGAAGGTCCGGCCGATCAAATACAAGCCAGGGGACCTTGTCCTCAAACGGATCTTATCGAATGTCACATATCCCAGAGGGAAATTCGCTCCGAACTACGAAGGTCCATTTGTCGTCAAACATGCCTTCTCCGGAGAAGCAACCATTCTAACAAAGATGGATGGAGGAGACCTGCCTCAAGCAATCAATGCAGATGCTCTGCGACGATATTACACCTGAGGGGTGTCAAACTTTCAAGCCAGAGCTTAGAAAAAGCCCTCGTTGGCAAAATTCTTTTATATCCCCAGGGAGTCAATTAGGGCAAGGATGCCGACAACTCTCATAAAAAGGGAAAATTACACAATCACTACTCGTTTTATCAAGTTAAACGAAGTTACAAAAGCTTATTTCGTTTATGTCTTTCGTCTCATGAGCAGGTACAAGAGCTCCTAACAAAAATGGTACATAACTCAAATGACAAAGGCGAGGGTAGCAGGGTGACAAAGCTTCGAGCCAAACTCTTATTGCAGTTTTGTTAATCATTTGATTCCATTAGACGAAGACGCAATAATGATACAAAAAGGGAAGTACCAAAACTCTACTTTACCTTTCGTATATGAGAAATTACACGAGTAAATTTCGTTTCTACTCTAATAGAAGCAAGTTGCATGCATTCACTTGTTTTCTCGCCATTGTTTGTTAGGTACAAGAGCAACCTTACACAACAGACATAAGGCATGAGCAGCGCTTCGCCAATCCCTCGATTCTATCATACGAAGATGCATTGACGAATCAACATAGAAGGGAGTATTAATCTAATTTTTAATACTTTCTCGACGGAACAAGTTACATGAGCTTACTTGACTTTCGCCTTTTGAGCGTTTGTAGGTACATGAGCACCCTACATCACGAACAAAGGCGCTTCGCGAGCGGTTGGGTGGAAAATTTGAACTAAATTTTGAAATTGCCTTTGTCATCATCAAGGACGGCCACATATGGACAAGGACATGATTTGAGACACAAAAGTACATGCATTTTACCTATGGGATTCATACACGAGCACTATATCGATAAAATATCTCCAAACAGGTCATCCAAAGGTATGCATTTCTTAAACTTCTGTGTGCCATTTGTATTTAACCATCAATTTTTTTCTCATTAACAAATGTTTCTGGGCGAGAAATGGAGAAGGAAAACCCGTTCTCAAACACTCACCCTAGAGAGACGAGTGAAAAAACTGTGAGAATTTGACAAAAGATGCTCAAACTGGGATGAGATCGAACGTTCTTTATATTTCTCTACCCCAAACACATCGATCATTGTTTGTCTCAAAACCAAACTTTCTGTGTACGTCACTCTCACTGAGTCTGCAGATTACCTCGCATCGAAGTTGTCGGAAATCCTGTAAAGCCAGAAGTGACGAACTGTAGAGACGACACTTCCTCAAGGTCCAAGCAAAGAGGTATCATCAACAAATTTGTGTGTTAGTCGACTCATTCCTAAGGACAAAACATCTCCATCAGCTCAACAAGAATTACAAGTTCCCAAAGAATCCTAGAGAATATCTTCAATATACCAATAAATATGGGGGGCATATCCCTGCATGTTGACAAAGAACAAGCAAAATCAGCGCAAAGATTGAAGTCTTCAAGAGCAAAGCGCAAAAGAAAGAGCAAAATTAAAACACCAAGACCGACATAGATGGTCGCAAGAGCAAAGGTTTTTCAAAATAAGAAAAACATTTCCTGAAGAAACACATACAAATGAGCCATTCGCTAATCCTGACGGAACGCCCTGACTGGCCCACAATCTGAAAGATGGAGAATTTGCTCGGACAATGAAATCTCTACGGTTCAATAGCTTTTGATGAGGTCCTTAGACTCGTTCTCTCAAAACAGTGATTTTGAAAGCCTTATGCCAGAACGACATTCCAACCAGACAAACTCATTTGAACAGCACATGAGCATCCAAGTCAAAGGAATTTTGAAATCCAACCAGAACGGCTTTTCGAAATAAGAGTGAACCATGAGAGAAGTCAAAAAGTCCTTCAATTTCACTAAGAAAAGATTTTTATAAGTTTCGTCAAAATGAAACATGTCATGCATGAATGTATAATCATACATGTTTGATTATCCCCGTAGTTCACAGGGTCTCATTTATTACTAATAATTTTCATGTTAAGATCCCAAAGTGCAGGTCGATCAAGAATACCCCGAATTCACAATTTGGGTATCTATGACATCCTTGTGTGAAAGTTTTTCCAAAATTCTCTCACAAGGAGGGGCAAACTGAAGATCCCAAATTGTGAATTACCTCAGTGTCGGTAATCATTCGTCAAAACAACCATCTAATTACGGGCCTTTTATGTTAAATTGATGATTTATGAATCTCGTTGAACACGTTCAATGACGCAACGATATTTTTCTTCAAGACACATAACACTAGACACATCAATTAATACAAGACAATGATCCGCACAAGATCATGGGTGGTTTCGTCCACGTCTCTTTTATTTCTTTTATTATTAGTAAATTCTAATAGCAAAAATGGTTTTAACTTTTGTCGGGTGTAGCTTTAAAATTACTGAAGTCCCATATGCATGAATCATTTTTAATAATTTCCTGCTGTGCTGACTAACGTCACTTGCCATTCTTTTGAAATCAAGCATGTCCTCGGATTGTCTTTAAAAAACACTCAAGAATAAATTTTTCGGGATTATTCTCGGTCACTCCCTCATCCCACGTTCCATGCAGATTTAATCTGCCCCATGGAATTAATTCTCCAACCACCTTCAAGAGAAATGGCAACGGCTCCCACGTTCTCCACTCCCACGAAGATCCCTCACCCGAGATACTTCTGGAGAAAACTCTTAACTACTCACGGAGGGAGGATGACCCTCCCTCTTTTAAAGGGACCATCAGACAAACGCATAGAGAGACACAAAAAATACACAGCTTTCACATTCAGACGTTCCTTCCGCTTCACCAACTCAAACCCGGCCTCCTGGGACATTCCGACGTCAACAATGGAGTGAACCCCCCTTATCAACACCAATTAGAATCATCACCTTCATCCGCAGACGATCCTGACCTCCAGCTGCAAACAACGTCCTTTCGGCTTCGAATATAGACGACAACTCGGTCTCGATTCCCTGTGGTCGAACATGAGTGTCCAAGGAGTTTCTTTCGTCCTAATCGTTTCTTCAGAGTGTGTAGAAACAGGATGCCTTGCTCTGAGCCCTGTCAAATCCGCATCAGTCGTTTCGAAGATGACGAAGGGGATGCGGCTTCTCACCGACTCTTCTCGACAGACACACACAGACGCACGGGTTCCATCTTCAAACATTCTACACTTACTCGATTGTTTTCCTCCCATGCACGGAGAAAGACATCGCACCAACAGAGGGCGTTCCCGATAGTCAGCCTCGACAATTCATCACAACCGGGCCAACTCCAATTTTATCCTTAGGATAGATGCTCAAACTTCCCGTGACCACACGCGAGTGTCGCGGAAAGTCTCATTTATTACTAATGTTTTCTATTACTTGTGTGGATGTTTAGGTGGAACGGACTTAGGGTAATCCATGGTGCCTTCATCCATCTGTCCGATCCTATTCTCGACGAAACCAACCCACCGCCAAACCAGAACCCCCGACCACAGCATGCAAACACCTCTTATAGTCTCCAGCACCGACATCCCAAGCCGTCCTTCCTCTCTTCCCGCCGACTAGCAACCCGGGACCCGTCTCTCGCCATCCCCATTTCCAATGCCTCCTCTCAACAAGCAAATCTCGCTGCCCACACTATACCTGAAAGGCCACCTCCGTATAGCGCCAACCGGGGAAGGAGGTAAAACACTACTTCTCTCTCCGGTACAATTCCAAATTGATTTATTTCATGTGATTTTAATAAAAATAAACCAATTTAACCTGTACGATTGCTTTAATGAAATATCCTTTTCATCTGTACGTGTGAATGATGGTCTTAGTAAAAATGCTAATTTAATCCGTATTTTTTAAAACTAAATATTGATAGCGTGAATTATTTTAACCCAATGTCAACTTTACCAACAATTTTAATTACCATAGTTCGTGCGATGCTTTTAATCAATTTTTTTAGAACCATTTAAATGATAGTTATTTGAATTGTTTTAGCGAATAATTATATTACTTGTCCGCAATTTATTAATTCGATATCGCATGAATATTTATTGTATCGCATGATTTTTCGTCACCTCGAAATTATTATGTCACTTGTGCTATTTTCTCTGTTTTACATGGAAAACACGATAATCGGACTCTTCTCAAAATATCAACCTCAACGGGCTACATAATGCCCTAGTTCGACAAAAGGTGGATCTCGAAGACCACGGTCGAGGCTTCATAAAAGCGGCCCCAACTGACGAGGCTTTACCTGATGACGACATGCCATCCCGGGCGGGATGCAGGTACATGAGAGAGGTGCGAGCCTCTCGATTTTCTTTATTTCCACATGTAACGGGCCGTGGGTCCAAGTGCATAGGCCCACAATCACCACCCTATCCTACTCCCTTTGATCTAAATTCTTGATCTGTGGTTGAGGTGCATGTTGTTAGGCTTTTAGGATTCTACAGTCGTATGTTGTTTGCTAAATCAACATACATGAGTTCGGACCCAAAAAGACCAAATCGGGTCTAACACCTATAAAACATTGACATGAGTCCGGATCATGCCCGGATTGGGTCCAACACCGGTTAACCAAAAGCAAACGTTTTGAGCAAACGCTACATTTTCGCATGTTTAGATGTAAGAGTTAGTAATTAGGGATTCCCGAATCCTACTCTGATTTCCGACTTAAACCAGTTTCCAAAACTAAGTCGGTGGCAACTCCGTAATAGTTTCCCTATGTTAAACAACAACAACCTTTTAACTGAGCCATTTTGGATGAGAGACTGGCGACACGAGCCGCTCCTGGACCCTCGCGGATGGTCCTTAGTGAGGCCTACCCGCAGCTTTTCACTTGTCGCATCCGTTTCCCTCACAAGAAATTGTAAACGATTAGCGAAACGCTCCGCAGACCCATTTAGGAACCAAGGGAGGGTTCAATCCAGTTCCCTTCCGCAGCGTCCGACGTTCGAGTCGTGACGTCGACCGACTGGGCCTTGGGAGAGCGGACCCGGATCTTCGAGTCGTTCGAACAGCCACGCGCATGGTAGGCCTAAAGGTGCGCGTACACACCTATTACATATTGAATAAATATTATGCAAAAACTTCAGCTTTGAGTAAGTCGTGTCAAACCTCGTTCCAAGTAACTAAGCTTTGCAATTTCTTAGATGGATGAAATGTGACCTCCAAGGTGTGGGAAGCAACGTGATTCTCCTCAACGCATGGGATGAATGAGACAGATCAAACAGCCGATGTCCCTCCACCAAATCCAATCCAGTTGCATTAAACTTCTGAAAAATGCAACTAAAGAAATTACACCCACAGTCAAACACGAAAACCCAACTGAACTAATAAACCAGACGCCACCGGGTCCCAAAAAAAGAAACCCAAACCAAATCTTGCACTATCCGCTTACAACTCATTGGACATCACAGATAATCGGCATAATTATCGAACAGCAACCCAAACATCAACTCTCAAATCTCACCCTACCCATCACCCAACAACAGCAACAACACAATGCAGATGAGATGCACGGGGGAACCCAAGCTCAACGAGCCAGCAAAAAACTCCAACCCGGCGGAATGAATACCAACAACGCCCAGCACCCAAAACACCCACATTACCTCCGACGTGACGAGCCTGCCATTCCCAGACAACTACTTCGACGTGGTGACGTCGGCCGTGTTCGTCCACATGGTGGACAAGGCGTACGGGCACCGCACGGTGGAAGCTGCCGCGGTTGATGGTGGTTGGGGAGCTTGTGAGGGTCCTGAAGCCTGGAGGGATAAGGATCGTGTGGGTTTGTAGGCTGAAAACATGTCCATAGACCACGGACTAAAAGCCCAAAGTAAAATAAGCCCGATTAAAATTCGATTTTTCTGGAATACCGAATTAAATATCTTAAAATACAGAAACCGAACCGAAAACTGAACTTTTTCATAAATAAAAGGCAAAATATACGTTTATGTCCTTAAGTATTGACGAACTTTCTTCTCTGTCAACTTCTTTTTTTCATATACAAAAATGTCACGAACTATGTCATCAACCTTTTTTCTAGCAAATCTTGAATTTCTTGCACCGAAAACCAAACACGACCTTACTATAGTCTAAATCTCTTACTACAACAGTGGATTTTCAACCTCTCATTAATTCGTCTCATAATCCACCTTATCCGTAGTAGCAGTCCCGTAACAGGATATCATCCGACCTTCATCAATTTTGAATATTTTTTGACAGTATCAGTAACTGTGGTTAATTTCGGCTTTTAATTCACTTGATTTGCTCATCAAAATTTTAAAATTAAAAACACATTAAAAGTTTCAATATTATTTTTCATTTTTTTTACTTTTTTTCCTTTTTAGTCAAAAATAAAAATTGTCTTTTAAGGCCTTGTTTGGCTTTCACTATAAAAAATTCAAGATTTGTCAGAAAAAAGGTTAATGACATAGTTAGTGACATTTTTGTATATGAAAAAAAGAAGTTGACAGAAAAGAAAGTTCGTCAATACTTAGGGACATAAATATATATTTTGCCTAAATAAAAAACCGAACCAAAAACCGAATACCAAATTCCGAATTCGAAATTCTGAAATGTCAAAACTTCGGTTCGGTATTTGGAATTCCAATTTTTTTGCTCACCCCTAATTGTTGGTTATAGCATCTGCAACTTGGTTTTTTCCAAGAAGCTTCCGGAAGAGAGGCTTTTGGAGGAATTTTTAAAATTTGTTGTGTTTTTAACAGTCTTCTTTTAATTATAAATTTCTCACCCATATTGGATCGGATTTATTAAAAAAATTTAATTACATGGACTTTAATATAATTTTTTAATAAAAATGTTGTTCAACTATGGATCCAAAGATTTCGAACAAAGCCGAGTTTTATGTACAAATACCGTTAGTCGAGAAAATAATTTCCGATTTGTAGTCATAACTACGATGTTGGTGAGGCTGAAGTTGGTCTCTCCAATCAGGTTGGGCAGGAAAGGAGCGTCTTCAAGTATTGCCTTGGTGATGTAGACAGCTCGCCGGTTGATCGTCTTCTCGTTCTGTGGGTACAGGATCGTCCCGACGAAGAGGAGGATGAATGCTCGCGCTGATCCTTGGCCTTCTCCCATGCGCGGGTTGAATGGCACCAGCTGGAGATCAATGACGTCCTTGACGCTGATATCTCCTTGGGAGTTGAATAGCCCGGGGACGCTTGCCGATGAAATCTGAAGAAGCTTCGCTATGTACTCCTTCGGCTTGTCGATCCGAGGCAGGGGCAGTATCCCTGTGCGGTGGGGCATCTCAGCGAGGTTGATGTACTCCTCGTAGAGTGGCGCCAGCTTCAAGTCCCCAAAGCGGAAGACAAAGGAGTCTGGATCCCAGCGCGCCACCAGGTTCTGCAGGAGAGCCCAGTCCAATTCCAGACGCATGAGGTGGAAGAGCCCCTTGAGCTCCGCAACCACAGGATGACCTTCTGCCCAGCCCTACTGCAAGTATGGTTTTACACCCATCTCGGGATCACGGGAGAAGCCTTCACCAGGGAGCACACACCGGGGTTGCTCGCCCGCATCGTGGAGCGTGCCCGCCTGCCTGTACGCACTTTCGTTGGAGTGAATGCTCTGTTCCGGTCTCTGGAGCCTGCTGACTATTGTATGTGATAAACTGTAACACTAACCTCTGTTCATTTTGCAGCGGTTTGGGTTGGTCACAGGGGGGGTTTCCAAATTCCTTTTCCCCATTCCCTAACTCCTTTTACCGCTTTAATGCATCCATACACATTCATAACTGCATGAATGCATTTCAATCTACAAACGTTCTTAGTGTACAGCTTGAAATTTGAATTCTAAAAGTTCGAGTTTGCCCACACTTAGAATTTTCCGAGTTTTGAAGGTGGTTTAGGGCATGGTTCAATTATTGGGACATCATCGGCGATTATGACTCTCTTGTCTATAGATACCGCATGTTATTTTATTCTTGTGCTCTTTAACATCCATCTCGTTATGATAACGGGATGATCTAGGCCTTTCTTTCGGTCGGACTCTAGCCTCGTCAGGAGTAACAGTTGGCAAGACATATTCAGGCCAATCTTCCTTACAATCAAATGAAGTCCACTTTGCTGAATAAATTGTTTTTTGGTTAGCCCATGTATAGATCTTGTCGATACCATCGGAGCCATCAACATTGATAAACGCACATGCAAGTGCATGAGAGTATGGAATTTGATATATCTGTCATTTCTTGCAACTACATCGCTTTCGAGTCAAGTACAACTTCATATTAGGTTATTAGGTAAACGGCCCCTCGTCTTCACTTGAAAATGACCATTTTCACGATCGATCATCGTCACAATGAATTTCTCCCTTTGAGCATGGCTAAAGCAAGAGGGACAATATAACTCTGGCCATCAATGCCACAAGCGATTAGTGGCTTATGCTTTTATTTTCCATACAAAAAAGTATCGTCAATGCTAATAACGAGATCGAAAAAAACGAAACGCCACTATACTTGGACCAAAGCACCAAAATACTCTTTGAAATTGGAATTCTGAGTCTCCAACTGTTTATGATCCCCCAGTCAATGCACATACCTGGGTTTGAAACGTGAATTACATTCAACAGATAAGGCAATTCATTGTCTGATTTTTCCCAATCACCATACTCAAAAGCAATTGCTTTCCTCTTTGCCTCTCAAACGCTCCTCCTAAGTACATCATACATATACTGTTCTTTAACCACATTGCGGAGAAATGAAAATTTAGTTTCCGGACAATCCCTGATAAATTGTCTAAATAATGAGGCCATGAAATTTGAATCTAGCCACTTGTGATCACAAGATAACAATGGATTGATGCAAGTATGAGGTGTAATAACCCATATTTTTCTAGTTATGAATGTAAATGGGGTTGTACATATGGTATGAATGTGTAATAAAAAGGGAAATCCGTGAGATAGTGAGATTGAGTCAGGAACGGTGAGTGGACGGTTTGAATGCGTAAGAATGGAACGATACTCAAGGATGATGTATAATGCCTAAGGACACTTCCATGAGCAATATGGACAGGCTCCTAAATGAGGGAGTAATGTTTGGAAGTATCCTTGTAGACGACGGATTGACATTTTCGTTGTTTTGATGATAAGCTTGGGGTTGTTGCGGTTAAAACATATTTCACGTTATGGCTGAAATTTGGCCGCAAATCCTACAAGTTTAGAAGCACGACTAAGCTGGTCAAATAAGACAAAATAGTAATTAAGGAGTTGGATTAATTAAGGTTAATAAAGCTGGATTATTAGCGCTAATTAAACATGATTAATTAGTGCTAATCGAGCCCAAGCCATGGATGGTGGGGCCCACTTGTCATCATTTAGGGACACTAATAAGAAGGTTGGGAGGGCTAGAAAAAGGGGAAAAGAGGGCAGATGGATGTCCTCATCTAAGAGGGAGAAAAGGAAGAAGAAGAAAAAGGAAAAAAGAAGAAGAAGAAGGGAAACAAAGTGTGGGCTGGTTTCGGTGGTGAAGATATGAGCGAAACAGAAGGGCTACCATCGAGGAAAAGAGTGGGAAGACTCCTTCGTGGAGAGGTCTCTCGGAGAAAGAAAGAATTCAAGCGGTTTTGCTTCGGAGAAGAAGAGAGGTACGGTACTCAATCCCCTTTGTTTTTCGTCTTGCGAAATAGCCATAAAACTTGTTAGTCTTGAGTTTTGCTCGCTATGAATGTGTTGTTTGGTGAGGGAAAAGGGCTGGGCAAACCCTTGGGATGGTCGGAGATGGCACCCCGGACTCTCGAATAAGCGACGGATGAGCGGATTCACACCCATGTGGGCTGGCCGGTTGTTCGTTGTTGAGCGTGCGTGTGCTGGATGACAATTGTGTAGGGGCTGGCCATACGGGAACTCATCCGTGAGCATGAGGTTGAGGTTGTATTGAGTTATGAATGGATGCTCGTGATGAGTATGGGTTGTTCGGGAGTGAATTTCCCGGTTTGTGTGTGTGTATATTGGGCCAAAAAATGGATTGTTTTACGTGTGTTCGTGTGGGTACGTACGTGGCTGCCCATTCGGAGTCTATACCTTGGTAGATAATTGAGGCCCGGAAATAAGGCAAATGAGGACGGACAGGCTGGTCCGTCGGTATTGAGAAAAGGAAAGGTTAAAACTTCAAATGAGATGGCTGCGGACAAGTTCGAACATTCGCGGATGCGAACTTACGAATATTGTATTATGTTACTCGATGAATATGGGCTGGAAAAGGGACTTGTTATGGTCATTCATAGCTGGTCTGGAGTTGACACTCCTCGGTGAGAGGATGGTTTATTAAGTGCGGAAGGCACGGTTAAACGAAACTGATCGAAGGAGCCACGTATCGTGGGCGAAATGAAAGTTTACGACGATACATTGACACGTCCATGGGGCTGCCTTATGAGGCGGATATGATGAGGGTTTGGATAGGAGGAATCCACCCTCGGAATGGTGTATTGGACAGCCTAGTTGGCTGGAAAAGTTTGGCGAAAAGCTAAGGCACGAAGGGAAGTTCCGTGGTTTTACGCTCCCGGCTGGATTTATGCGTTGTAGCGGGATGTTGCGTGGCTGAAAGTACATGAACATGAGGCTTTAATGACGCGTGCATAGGTTGAAAATGCTACGTTCCCGAATGCCGTTTGAAATGTAATACCTCAAATTTACATACGGGCAGCGAACAATCATCTTTAAGCCAACTTTCGTTCCCAAAACGGCCGAAGCCCAAAATCCATACAACTTTAAAAGTCGTTTTACACAAAACGGAAATAAAAAGAAAAATAATAACAGCGACAACAGCCACAAAAGCCATCTCAGCTGGCTCAACCTCTTCCACAACAGTTGCCTAATCAACAGGCTTAGTAATAAATGGTGCAAGCACCACCGGGTGAATGGAACTGCGGCTTCATCCAATCCGCTGCCAAGTTAGATGGCGCAACAATAGGCTATGTACTCTCAACTTCAGCAGCCGCAGCTGCAATAGCAGCAACTGTGAAAGTGCCACCAAAGCTTGAACGACATCAATTCCAGCAGCAGATTGCAGATGCAACAGCAGCATCCGCAAATGCATCATCATCAGCATTAACATCAACAACATCAGCAATCAAACCTCAGGCGCTACCACAAACACGGAGCGATTGAGACGAACTTAGTATCCCAGGAACAACAGTCATGGCTGATAACAATCACAACCTCAAATCGCTCGGATGCAGCCACAGGAAATCAAGCAACACATACATCAACTACAGCAGTCGCAGACATAACAAAACCCCCAGACAGTTGTTAAGGCCATGCTAATTCAGCCAAGCCGAAGACAGCGTGCTTACCTACCTTGCTTCCAATTAGTGATTGCAGACATTCCTCAGATCAGCTCGCCTGACTGGTATGCACGGCAGTAGTTTCAGCAAGACCCCTGACGAGTGTCCAGCTCCAGAAGCCGCCTCAACCTGCTGCAATACAGCCGAACACAACCTTGATCTTGAACCACATGGTGTTAGAACTGCTTAGGCAAGATAATCCTAATGAAGCCGAGGTTATCGAACTTAAAGCACTACTTGCCATAGTGATGACACTTTCAGGCCAGCATGTTGGCCTTGAAATTTCCAAAGGGTCTAACATTGGTCATTACATCCCAAAAGTTAAAGCTGCTACTGAGTTGATTTCGAGATCTTGCCACAGGATCTATAGCCAAGCACTTTTAACTGCTTCCGGAACCACTATAGATGCTGTAAACAAAAGTCAAGGCACCAGGGTCACTATCCAGGTCCGTTCTAAAGTACATACCTGATTGAAGAAGTTGGTCGAAGTGACAAAGTCGCTGAAATAATACCTCAACATGGTATAAGCATTGACCTAGAGGTTTGAGAGGAGGCAGTTCAAATACTCAATAGGATGGAGAGATACCTACCTCATCATCGTTGTTTTGCTGTCATGAGGGGGGGAGGAGTGGACAACTGTGTTCTGCATCTTCCCAATGAATCCCCGCTACTTATTTAGGCGTCCCCGAAGCGCCTAATGCGTTTTGGCGAGCCTGGATCTAGTGTGATTGAAGTGAAGAGCCCAGAACAGGAATCTGAGGGGGGGCTGAAGCAAACTTGAACCCAAGCCTTGAACAAAAGAAAGAATGAGGCCAAGTCATTTGCCCAAACCCAACCCACAAAAACCCACAATCACAGCCCAAGCCCAGATCAAAATAACGGTCTACCTGCTTTTTCTAGTTTCCCCGACAAAGATCTCCCAAAGGACGATCTTACCGTGCTCGAATCCCCTGAGCGAGAACACAATCTCCTCATTAATACCTCCAGAAAGCAAAAAGGAAACTAATTACTAACGACAACCTTGAATGTCAACGAGATTAGAGGAATTCTGGTCAAAATCCAACAAAATTGGAACTGGAATTGTAAAAAGGGATGGGGATATAAAAATGAAGTTTCCTCTCAATTCACAGAGAGGAGGGACTTTCATTTCTTCTAAAGAAGGGAAGCAGAGGAGATTGACGGAGCTATCGTCTCTCTCCCTTCTTCCTTCACTTCTTGCAACGGCCACAGCACCCCGGTAGTTGCCCAGCTCCTCCCTTCAGCCATCTCCTCACCAAGGTAAGAAGAAGAAGGCGTTAATGGAAACCCCCCCCTCGATGACCAACCAAGACAGGACAGTCAACAACAACAGCAGGAGGAATGCAGTACCTCTGCTCGTAGTCGGCTTCAACTTCACTTGACGTAGCAGCAGCGGCGTTAGCCTCCAACAGCGGACATTCATCCACAGCAGTGACGAAGTCCCCAAGGTTGCCTCGTTCTTTTAATTCCAAAATTTTAACGACTTGAACTCTCCTCTTCTTTGACGGTTTCGCCCTCCTCCAGGACCAGCAGCGATTCCAGCCATCATTCTATTGCCAACATTGCACCGACAACGACGACGTCACCCCCCCGATGTCTCCCAATCCAACAGAGCTGCTCCCTCGACGTTCCTGTGTCTAACAAGAACGGCCACTCTTCCCGCAGCAGTTATCCTCAGCCCAGCCACGATGACCCTGTCCCCCCGGCGTCTCCAAAACTCAGCAATGAAGCTGCCACCCTCCTCTCGACGCTCCACAGCGACAGCGAGCTCAGCCCTTCACTCTACGGCCTGTCCCTGGCGACGACCGCAACACCTCCAGTCCAGCAAGACTCTTCCGGCGACGGGCGCTCCCCTCTCCCCTAAGAATCAACTACGGTGGCAGCCCCACTTTTCCCCGGCGACCCTCGACCCAGCAGTAGAGCCCCGGACGTCCCTCTTCAGCCCCAGCATCCCCCGACACTCCGAGTTCAAATACACCTCCCAACGGCGGCGGCGTCGTCACCCTCCCCGGCGTTCCCTCCAACGGCAGCAGTCAATCGTGGCCTCCTCCGTCGTCCCCAAGCTCCACGACGACAGCCCGCTCTCTTCCCAGCGTCTCCCGACTGCAGCAGCAGCAAACCTCGCTCCCTCCGGCGTCCCTGACTTAACAGCGGCAGATCGACTCCCTTCCGGCGTCCCCGAGCTTCATGGTAGCAAGACCTCCTCCCCCGGCAACCGGCCCTCCTCCAGCGACGTCCTCAACAGCCTCGGAAGTCTCCATCCTCGGCGCTCTCCCCATTCGGCCCCGTCCCTGCACTCCGGCGAACCCACGATCGACCCAAACGACGATGGCCATGGCGGGGCCTTGATTGCTCGGCAGATCCGAAGTCCCCGAGATGGGTCTTCCTCCCTGGAGATGGCTCGGCGGCATGGAAGTCCTCATCTCCAAGCGGCGACATCTCGGCGACCTCGGGAACTCTCCCTTCAGACAAGCTCGTCTTTGGAATTCTCCTTGAGCAGGAGTCAAGCCATTTCACCTCGCCTGTATCTTGCTGCAAAAAAGGGTTGGGACATCAACATCGTCAGAAAGGTAAAAACACCTTTACCCATTTTTACTTATTATTATTATTTCGTCTGAATGATTATATGTCTAATTCAATAGATTGTTTTATCCCCCTAACTACTGTTCACGTTTGACGTTTGAACTTTTGACAATCCTGAGACAATTCATTTGAGATTTCAGTTGAAAATGTTTGTCTTCCCTTTTTTTTTTGTTAGTCAAAATTTTAAAATTTTTATCAAATCAGCAATGGTCATACGCGTATTAGTGTTTTGCGTATATGTCGCCTATTCATTCTTATGGTAATTGTTCACGTTTGTTATTTTGAGCCTCAAGTCAACAGCTAGATTTATTTTAGGATTTCCATTAAAACGTGATTAAAACATGTGTCTTGTTATTCCTCTAAATTTTAACTTTACTTTATTTTCGATTCTTAGGTTCGAATAATCCTTAATTAATCTCTCTGAAGTTATATGTCTGTGTCTATTTTTTTAATTTTATTATTACTATTACTGTTAAAGTGTTCCCGGATGCCCTATGAAGCCCCATGATATTGTTTCTTGGAATTTACTTATGTTCCTGCCCATTTGCACTGATCAATACTTCGTCACAAGGTGTATTGCTAATACCCACTCTTATATTTTCTTCGCATGTACACACTGAGCATGCAACTTCGGAAGACCAAATTCAAACTTTCGAAGATCACACGAAGACGCGTGTATCAAACCGCGTGGTTCTACCCCGGTCTAAAAAACCGCGGGCTTGAAGAGTAAAGCGGCCCCAATCTTCACCCAAGGTACAAAGGGGAGGTGCGGGCCTCCCCGAATTTTATTTTAAGCCCATATGTAACGGGTTGTGGGCCCAAGTGCATAGGCCCGCAACCACCGCCCTTCCCCGCCCTTTTGATCTAAACTATTGCTTGTGATTGCGTGCTTGCTTAGGCTCTAAGATTAATGTCGCATGCTTGTCTTAATCAAACCAACCTAAAGTCGGGTCCAACACCTATTAAAACGTCGATAAGAGTCCGGCCTACTCCCGGATCGGGCCCAACACCCGTCAATCAAAAGTTAAACTTCTTTGGACAAATCGCCACCCTTTTCGCATGTGGTAGAATATTAAGGTTAGTAAATAGGAATCCCCGAACCCAGAACTCTGATTTTTCCGACTTAAAATCACATTTTTTAACTAAGTCGGTGGCGACTCCGAACAAAAGTTTTCCAAAGTAAAACTAAACCCCACTACCTTTTTTTCGGAGCCATTTGGGGTGAGGTGACGGCTGCTCGAGCCGCTCCTTGGGCCCACCCCGAAATTCGCGAGCGAGGCCTTAACGCAGCCTTTCGCTCGCCGCCTCCAGGGAACTGGAGACGGTTGGCGAAACGCCCCGCAGACCAGTTCGCGAATCAAGGGAAGGCCCAACCCGGGGCCCCTTTCCGCAGCGTCCGGCGTTCGAGCCGTAACGCCGACCGGACTGGGCCTCAGGGGAGCGGGCACGGATCCTCGGGCTAGCCCGAACCGCCGCCGTGCGCCGCTAGGCCGAAAGGGCGTGCGTACATCCCGGATGGCGACTCCGCTGGGGAGACTCCGCATGTGGATTCCTACCGAAAACCTTTTTACCACATGCGGAGGGGAGTTACTTGTTTGCGCATGTAATTGATTGGCTCGGTGCCTTTTGTATGATCTCCTCCCTGTGTATGTTTACCGCTTTCCTAGGCATACTTAGGTAAGTCCCTATACCCGGGACTAGGATTTTTAGGGGGTCACCGTAAGGCACGGCCTCGCTGCTTCCTGCGGCTTGTAGGCTATGGACAGGGACCCGCCTCCCTTAGTCCGAGGGAGGTCTTAGAAGCCTCCATCCGAGTCTAGAAATTGCTTGCCCACTACAGGTACCAGACGCCGCATGTACATCTGTCTGTTACTAAGTGCCTATTACTCGTGCATGGACAGGTTCAGGTAGATAACAAGTGAGCTCATGTAACTTGTTTTCTTTTAAAGTAAGAATGAAGTTTGTTCGTGTAACTTCATTTATATGAACGGTGAAGTAGAGTTTTGATACGTCTTTTTTCTATGTGTTTCGTCATTGCATCTTTGTCCGGAGGAATCAAAGGGTTGACGAAATAGTTACTCCTGCTTGACTCTATTGTGTAAGGAAATTCATGTACCTATCAAACAGATGGCGAGAAACAAGTGAGTTTGTGCGACTTGTTCTATTAGAGTAAGAATGAAGTTTGTTCATGCCACTTCATTTGTAATAAAGGTGAAGTAGAGTTTTGGTACTTCCCTTTTTGCATGGTTTCGTCATTGCGTCTTTGTCCGATGGAATCGAAGGTTTGACGAAATTGCTATAAGACCTAGTCTAGAAGCTTTGCCGCCCTGCCACCCTCGCCTTTGTCGTAGGAGTTTTGTACCATCCGTGTGAGGAGCTCTTGTACCTGCCCACGAGACAAAGGACGTATACGAAATAAACTCATGTAATCTCGCTTAGTTAGGTGAAGAGAGTGTTGATTGTGTAATTCTCCCTTTTCATGTGTCAGCGTCTTTGCTCTAATCGACTCCCTGGGATATAGAGGAACTTTGCTGACGTATATTGCTTTGAAGTTTTGGCTTTGACACTGCTTATGTGTAATATCGTCGGAGAGCATCTACTTTGACTGCTTGTGGCAGGTCTCCTCCGTCCATCTTTGTTAGGATGGTTGCTCCTCCTGAGAAGGCGTGCTTAACAACGAACGGCCCTTCGTAGTTTGGAGCGAATTTCCCTCGTGGATCCTTGACATTCGGTAGGATTCTCTTGAGGACAAGGTCGCCTGGTCTGTATCTGATTGGCTTGACCTTTTTGTTGAATGCTCGGGACATGCGTTGTTGGTAGCATTGCATGTGGTGAGCTGCGGCAAGTCGTTTCTCATCAACGAAGTCGAGGTGGACGAGCTGATGATTGGCCCTCTCTTCTTCTGTCATGTTGCTTTGGGATGATATCCTGAGAGTTGGCAATTTGACCTCTGCTGGAATGACCGCTTGAGTGCCATAGACGAGTTCGAAGGGGGTTGCCCCGGTCGAAATGCGCATCGTCGTTCTGTAGGCGAGTAGTGCGAAAGGGAGCTTCTCGTGCCAATCGCAATAGGTAATTGCTGTTTTCTGAAGAATCTTCTTCATATTTTTGTTGGCAGCTTCGACGGCACCGTTCATCTGCGGACGATACGGCGAAGAGTTGAGATGTTTGATTCGAAATTCCGTGCATAGGGATTCCATCAGTTTGCTGTTGAAGTTTGAACCATTGTCTGTGACCAATAGCTCTGGAACTCCATATCTGGCGATGATGTTCGCCCTCATGAACCGCACGACGTTGTTTCCCGTGACTTCTTTGAAGGATTGTGCTTCAATCCACTTGGTGAAGTAGTCGATTGCGACCAACAAGAATCGATGCCCGTTGGATGCCTTGGGATTGATGGGCCCACTCACGTCCATGCTCCACATTGAGAACGGCCACGGTTCAAATAGTGGGTAGAGTCTTGTCGGAGGCACATGTACCTTGTCGCTGTAAATCTGACACTTGTGACATGCTATGACATATTTGATGCAATCGGCTTCCATTGTGAGCCAATAATACCCCTGTCGCATGATCTTCTGGGCGAGAGCGTATCCGTTCATATGTGGTCCGCAAACCCCTTCATGGACTTTGACAATGAGGGCTTGAGCTTCTTGTTCCGTGACGCATCGCATGAGAGCTGTCGTGAAGGATTTCTTGTATAATGTATTACCGTCTAGGAGGTAGCTTCTTGTTATCCTCCGTATGAACTTGCGTTCTTTCCCTGTGCTATTTTGGGAAAATCCTCCTGATTGCAAATAATTCTTGATGTCTGCGAACCAAGGTAGAGAGTCTTCAGGTTGACTCTGTTCAATGTTCATGCAGCTGGATCATCAGCAATGTTGATGCGCAAAGGCTCGATGTCCATTTCTCCGGCCAACGGGATCATTGATGCGAGTACTGCAAGAGCATCAGCAAATCGATTATCAGTCATCGGAAGATAATTGAATTCAATATCAGTAAACTATCTAATTAGTGTTTGTAGATAATCCTGATATGGAATGAGCTTTGGGTCTCGAGTGCGCCATGCTCCGTTTGTCTGGGAGATGATGAGTGCCGAATCTCCGTGAACGTCGAGGAGTTTAACCCGCATGTCGAGTGCACGAAGTAGGCCGAGGATGCACGCTTCATATTCAGCTATGTTGTTCGTGCAGGGAAAGGTGACTTTAGCGGCCGTTGGGTAGTATTGTCCATCTGGGGAGATTACCACAGCTCCTATTCCCGACCCTGAGGAATTGACTGCACCGTCGAAATACATCTTCCACCTTGGTTCCTGTTCCATGAGCAGGATGTTCTCGTCTGGTAGTCCGATTTCCAAAGACGAATCATCCGTTCCTGGATATTCAGCGATGTGATCGGCGATTGTTCTCCCTTTGACTGACTTCGTGGAGTGGAATTGAATGTCGAATTCGGCGAGCTACAATTGCCACTTAGATACTCTCCCCATCAATGTTGGCTTGTCGAAGAGATATTTGAGTGGGTCATTCTCGGAGACCAACATGATCTCATAGTGCATAGTGTACTGTCGGAGTCGGTGGAGGACCCAAATGAGTGCGCAGCAGGTACGCTCAGAAGTTGTGTATCGTGACTCACAATCTGTAAATTTCTTGCTGAGATAGTAAATCGCGTGCTCCTTGGCGCCTGGCAGTTGTTGGGCGAGCATGGCTCCGAATGATTCTTCTCTGACTGTGAGGTAGAGTGTGAGAGGATGCCCCGGCTTTGGCGGGATGAGAACTGGTGGTTCTGTCAAATATGTCTTAATCTGCTCAAATGCGATCTTGCAATCATCGTCCCACTCGAACTTGACGTCCTTCCTCAGTTTCTTGAATAGGGGTTTGCATGTGTCAGCTAGGTTGGAAATGAACCGTCCGATGTAGTTAACGCGTCCCATGAAGCCGCGGATCTCTTTGACTGACCTTGGAGCTGGAAGATCACGAATCGCTTCGATTTTATCGCGGTCAATCTCAATGCCTTTGTTGCTGACAACGAAACCAAGAAGTTTGCCTGAAGTCGCTCCAAATACGCATTTGGCGGGATTGAGGCGCAGCTTGTACTTGCGAAGCCGTTCAAATAGCTTTCGGAGAACGACTGTGTGGCTTTCATTTTCCTTGGACTTGGCGATCATGTCGTCGACGTAGACTTCAATTTCGCGATGCATCATGTCGTGAAACAAAACGACCATAGCGCGTTGATAGGTTGCCCCTGCATTCTTGAGTCCAAAGGGCATGACCCTGTAACAGAATGTGCCCCAGGGTGTTGTGAAGGTTGTCTTCTCTTTGTCTTCTTCGGCCATGCGAATCTGGTTATAACCGGAGAATCCGTCCATGAAAGAGAATCTGTTGAATCCGGCGGTGTTGTCCACCAGTAGATCGATGTGCGGGAGTGGAAAGTCGTCCTTGGGACTTGCTTTGTTGAGGTCGCGATAGTCGACGCAGACTCGGACCTTCCCGTTCTTTTTGATGACCGGGACTATGTTGGCAACCCATTGCGGATAGGTAGCCACTTCGATAAAGTTGACTTTGAGCAGCTTATCCAGTTCTTCCTTGATGGCAAGGGCTAGCTCGGGCTTATACCGGCGTTGCTTCTGCTTTATAGGATGGATTGACGGATCTGTAGGGATCTTGTGTTCCACAATCTCTGAATCTAATCCCGGCATGTCCGTGTATGACCAGGCAAAGACGTCAGAGAATTCCCTGAGCAGGTTGATGATGTCTTCAGTTTCATCCTTTGACAAGTCTGCGCCGATGAATAATTCCTTGGGGTCATCTTGGGTTCCGATGTTGATTGAAATCGGCTTCTGCAGTGTGATGTCCTTCGGTTCCTCATGTCGTTGAAGACCTTGTTCCAATCCATAATATCCGTCCATGGATTTGGGGTCGTCTACTGCTTCTCCGTCTTGTTCAGAGGTTCTCTCGGGTATTCCCGAAGCGCCGTTGCTGAAAAGGAGAAGAAATTAAAGTGATGTATTCAAATGAATTATTTGCAATATTGTTTCATGCGACAATTCATAACAAGGCATGCGCTTTTGACCAAGACAAAATGTTGTGGGATCAGGACTCAGCGGGTCCCTCGTCGTTTCCTTGGATTCGCCCTGATCATCAGCGGCCCGATCCCACAAACGCCCTAGGTATTGCCTAGGGGTTGCGTTACACATAGACAACCTTGCTAGTCCGCGACCAGAATGTACCAAGGTGACCTATTCTAGACTCTATCTATCTAAGTGCAGAAAAGTAAAGATGGAAAGTTTCACCCGTCGAGAGGCATGTCTGGCTCGGCTGGGATCGACGCTTCCATCATACAGACTTCTTCCTCGGAATCTTGTGTCCTTGTCTTCTCGTCCTGTTCCCCCTCCACTTCTTCGCTCGTAGCAGGGGAATCTGCATGCCTGTTTGGAGGCGCTTCAACCCTTGGAGGCGTCCTAGGCGGGATTGGCACCCGTGGAGCTCGAAAAGGCGGTGCTCGGGCTTGCTGAACATACGCCGGTATTTGATCCCAGGGAATGGCGAAGTCATAAGGCATGAAACGAGCCCGTCTGCGAGGTCAACGCCTATGACCTTGCCCCAAATTCACTTGGATGATATTGACATGTTCAACGATCGTCCGCTCGCCGTTGACCTCCTCGTCACTCTGGATCTTCACGTTCTCCAGTTTCTCCGATAGTATTTCACCCTCCATTGTCGCCGCAGATGAACGAACGAAACGGATAGCCGATTTGCGGCTGGTGTGATTGCCCTGTTTGCGCCGCGCTTTGGCTGTGAATCCGAGTCCACTAGTCCCTGCAGGGGCTGGGATAGTGATCGGATAAATCATTCCTTGTCCTCTGATTCCGAGTCCTTGGCCCGGTTGATACCCATGTCGGAGGAACTCCTTCGCAGCGCTGATGTTGCCCCATGTCATCAGGGGATCAGATTTGTAGTCGCGCCTCACCATGTTGACCAACTCCAGGGTCTGTGTTGTTGACGGCTCTTCGGTTGGCTCTCCCACGTATGGCATGTCAATCTCGTGGCAAAGCTCCATTGAATGTTCTCCCCAGACTGTGATGAGCTTGCCATCTGAGGAAAATCGAACCATCTGGTGTAGCGTCGAAGGAACTGCCCCGGCTTGATGAATCCATGGACGCCCCAGCAACATGTTGAAGGACCCTGCAGTCTCCAGAATCTGAAACTGGGTAGAGAATAAGGTTGGCCCAATCTTGATTTCCAACGTGACTTCGCCATGGGCCTGTCGCTTCGCGCCGTCGAAAGCCCGAATAGTTAAGTTGGATTGAGAAAGCTTCTCCAAGTTGATGTTGAGCTTTTGAGCTACCGCCAACGGGATGATATTAACCCCCGATCCGCCATCGACGAGAACCTTGGAGATGGTGGTTTCACGACACTGGAGCGTGATGAAGAGAGCATTGTTGTGATCTTGCCCCTGCTCCGGTAGATCATCTTCTGAGAAGTTAATTACATTGTTCGCCAGCATGCTGCTCATGTACGCATCCAACGCGGCGACTTCGACCTGCTCTGGCACATGCACCTCGGCTAGAAACTTCTCCAACATCTCCCTGTGCTTGTCGGATGAATGGATGAGGTCGAATAGCGAGATCTGGGCTGGTTGTTTTCGGAGCTGCTCGACTATATCGTAGTCGCTCCCCTTCACCGTATAAATCACCTTGCGGATTTGCTCGTTTGAAGGCGCCTTGGGCTTCGAAGATTCGGCTGGGGATGAGGCTTCAGGAGCTGGCACCACCCTTCCGGAGCGGGTAATTAACTCAACTTCTGGGCTGAGTGGCGTGCAGGTGGGTCCCATCACGACCGGAATCCTTGGTTTCGTTGCAGGCGATGATTCTGTCTGACACGCTTTAGGTTGTGCAGATCCCAACGAAACATAGACGTACGGCGTCCTTGGCCGCCGAGGGGGAACTAATGTAAACCCATCAGGCATGACTGTGGGCTGAGCTTTCCTGTTAGGCTGGGGTCCTTGACCTCTTCCTCGACCTCGGCTGCGACCTCGGCCTCGACCACGACCGGCGTTTACGACGTTGACACTCCTTGGTTGTGCATAGTCGTATTCATACATGTTTACCTCTTCTTCCTGTTCGGCCAAAACGGAGAAGGAATTTGCCCCGATGTAATTTACATGCTCGGGAAGAGGATTGCTCTTAACATTTGGGGCAGCTGCAGGCACAGAGAATGTAATAGCCCCTTCATCTAGCAGGTTCTGAATCTTGAACTTCAGAGCAATACAGTCCTTGGTGTCGTGCCCCGTTGCTCCCGAATGATACTGACAAACCGCCTTGGGGTTGTATCCGAAAGATGAAGGGTTGGTGGCCTTGGGTTCCACGGGTTTGATAAAGCCCATATCTCTCAAGCGGACGAACATGACATCCAATGGATCTGGTGTTGGAGTCAAGTCTTCGAGTCTACGCCGGGGGCGCTCTGGCTGTGCAGGCCTTGGCTGCTGTTGTCCCACCATGTTGACCGGGGGTCTGAAACGAGTTGCAGCCGGGGCTGGAGGTCTGAGCGCGGCTGCCACATACGTCCTTGGCGCGTATGAAGTCGGTGGTGGAGTTGCCCTCATCGACTGCCTATTTTGCTCAGCAGTTGCGATAAGCTCTTTGGGCTTGGGCTTCACTGTCGGTTTTGTCGAGGGGGAAGGGATCAGCCCTTCTCGGTTTACTCCGTCAAGCTTGTCTGCGTTGATGACTGCCTGAGCGAAGGTGGAGAATGTTTGCCCAATCATATAGGGCATGTTCTCACGCGGGAGCAACTGCAGGAATTCATCAATGAGCTCCCTCTCCGTGAGTGCCGGCTTGATCTGAGACGCAATGTGCCTGAACCGGTAGGCGAACTGTTTGACGTCTTCGGTGCGGTATCTTTTCAGTTTCCGCAAATCCAAGATTGTTGGCGCCATTTCTACATTGAAGCTGTAGTAGTTGAGGAAGTCAAGAGCCAACTCTTTGAACGTTGCATACTGACTGACATCTTTGGTGTAGTACCAATGCAGCGCTAATTCCGCCAAGCTTTCTTGAAACATGGCGATGCGAAATTTGTCATCTGCTGGATATACCGCCATTTTGTCGCAGAAGTGCTTGAGATGTAGTTCCGGGCAGCCATTCCCGCGGAACTTCTCGAATTCAGGCATATTGAATTTTGGCGGGACTTGTATTTGAGGGATCTGGAAGTTGGCGTACTCCCAGTTATGTGCCCGATACCCTTGGATGGCGTTTAGGCGCTCTTCCAACTTCGCCATGCGGCGAGCCTCCTCTTGCTGCATTGAGGCAATCCTAGCCTCGAGTCTTGTCTCGAAAGCGCTAGCCTGTTATTGTTTGCCAAATAGCTCATCGACGATCGCCGCGTTGCGGGTTCGTGGGCTTGGTAGAGCAGGTTCCACATGCGGAACTGAAGGGGTGGCAATTGGTGGAGGGATTCTGAAAGGAGGGGGTGTAGAGGTGGTTTGGTGATAGGGAGTTGGCCCGGGTATTGTTGTTTGGACATGGGAAGTTGGCCCGAATGTCATAGGAGGGTAGGGAGTTGGCCCTTGGGATGTTGGCTGGGGGTAGTATGGAGGCAAATAAGGCTGAGGCATCGGAAGGGAAGGGGGTGGCCCACGCATGTATGGGTTATATAAGGATGCCACGCTTGTGGAGGTAGCGGATCCGGGCATGACCGGGTTGTAGGAAGGCATAGTGTTTGATGGGTTATAAGTAGGCAAAGTATTTGAGGAGGTGTTTAGGCTAGGGTAGGATGGATATGGTGGTGTTTGAGGTCCTGGCATGACAGGAGGAAGATGTGGGTTTTGGGAGGAGGCAGGAGCAGGTGTGGCTGCTAACTGTCGTTGGAGGAGTTCGGCCATCATCGTCTTCAAGGAAGAGAGCTCGGCCATGAGAGACTCCACCTTGTCTCCCAGTGAGGGATCGCTGGCGCCTTGGGCTAGCATGTTCGAGGCAGGATTGAAGGGAGCTGAGGTCAGTAGGGCTGCCGAGGGTTGCACTGTTGATGCTACTGACGTAGTCAATGGTGGAATGTACAATGGCGAGGTTCTCCCGTCGGAGGGTTGTCCGGCAGCAAGAATGGTCTGGGGCAATGGCGGGAAGGCTGAAATTGGGAAAGGCGAGGCAGCCTCCATCGAAGCTGAGAACTCGATGGCGGCGGGTGGGGGGACTGCGATGGTGACTCCAGCGGCCGGGGCTACTTCTTCCGCTGCCGGGGACACGATCATGGGAGTTGGCGGTGGTCCTGCTGAAGCTTCAGCCATCACCGCCCGGATGGTGCGGTATCTTAGACGCTTTCGGTATGGAGCAATTGCTCGGTACCTTGGTGAACAAAGGAAAATTCGATTAGCATCAAGCAGTGATACCATGGATGCATGACATGTAGTGATGCTTGAGATGTCTAATGTAGGGATCGGATTGTTGTCACTCGAATTTAACCCCGAAAGAAGGGAAACGAATTAGATAGAAGGCAATAAGTTCGACATCGTCATAAAAAGTAAATACAATCGACTGAAAAGAAAGATAGAACGAGCGCGCAGGCCCGGTAGCCGCATGGAGACGTTGTCGGTCAGGTGCGATCCCACAGAGCATGAGGCTTCCTCCAGAAACGCTGGGACTGGGCTGCACAATCCTCCTCATCGGGCTCTGGTGGAAGCTCGCAGATCTCTTCCGTGAGTGTCATCCATATGCGGGAGATGTGCGCGATCACCCTCTGGAGTGACGCCTTGACCTTGGTGTAGGTACACGAGCATCCTACATTACAGACAAAGGCGTGGGCGGTTGGGTGGAAAATTTCGAACCAAAGCTTCGAAATTTGCCTTTGTCGTCACCAAAGATAACCATACCAAAAGGGAGTATCATCTACACTGCTCTCTAACAAAATTTCTCATGGTTCCCCAGATGGAGTCGTATCCCCACTTCCCCAGCTGGAGTCCTGCCTTCATTCAAGCTGGATTTGATTACATTCATCGCATTCCTCAACAATGATCGAACATACAAGCATATCCTTCCAGAACTATCATCGAGATGGACATATCCTTCTCATCTCCCCAGCGGATACTTAACTATATCATTATCTCCCCAAGCGAGAGTCGAAGTACATGAGCTAACTTCGTCTCTGTCCGTTATCAACTGTGTAGGCGCATGGACATCCACACAGCACGGTACAAACTCCTGGACAATGGCGAGGGTGATCGGGTGGAAGCCGTTCAAGGTTTAATTTAAATCAGAATACGAAAGTGCACAAGAGCACTGCAGAGGTTTGAGTACCTAAACCTGTTTATTTCTAAAGCATTTGTGTGCTCATTTGCATACAATCCGAAACTAACCTTTAATAAAAATGTTTTTGAGCGAGAGTGGAGAAGGCAAGCCTATTCCCAAACACTTACCCAGAGTGATGAGCGCAAACACTGTGAGGATTTATACACGAGCATTCAGACGGATAACGAATCCTTTGACAAAAGATCCTCTAAACTGGGATGAGATCGAGCATTTCTTTTCTATCCCAAACACGAAACATCAACCATTGCTAGCCCTCTGAGCCAAAGTTGAAGTTTTCATATGCACTACACCTTTTGAATCTAAGGACTGCCTCACATCGAGGTTAAAAGGGAGATCTTGTAGCTAGAACTCAGAAGCAATGGATCGTAGAGGCTACACTTCCTTAAGATTCAGGAAAAGGGGCATCATCGACAGTTAAGCTCACCAGTTGAATCGTTCTCAAGGACAGAGCTTCTCAAGGATACAAATCCCAAAGATGATTGATTATCATAAAAATGAAGCGGGACAAATTCCCGTAATTCAGCAAAGAAAAGAAAGAATTAGCGCAAAGACCAAAGTTTTTTCGAAAGAGCAAAAACAAAGCATCGGGTCTGACATTGACGGTCGCAAAAGCAAAGATGTTATCCTTCTAAAACAAAGCTTTCCGCCAAAGTGGATTGATCACACCTGCCATTAAACCAGTCATTTATCCCCCAACAGAACGTGTCAACTGGTGAGCTGTCTAAGGATGGAAAATTTGCTTGAATGGTCGAACCTCTACGATCCAATAGCTTTCAATGAGGTCCTTAGACTCTTTCTTTCAAACGACTGATTTAAACTTTCAATCTGAAGGCCTTATGCCAAACCTACATTACAACCCAAACAAAGACTCCTTCGACCGGTACATGAGCATCCAAGTCAAAGGAATTCAGAAATCCAATTGAAATGGCTTTCAGAAACAAGAGTGAAATTCGAGAGAGTCAACAAACCTTCTCTGCTCTCGCTTGGAAACACACTCTTAAAAAGAATACAAAACGAAGCATAATGTGCATGTACATTTAGTTGTTTTGTTTTATTGTGACTAATGACTTTCTTGAAGAGCTTTTAGGGTGCATGCTGACCAAGACGCTCTCGAAATATAATTTGAGGTATTCCTGATATCCTTGTGAGAGAATCTTCTCAGATTCCCTCCCAAAGAGGGGCAAACAGTAATACCTCAAATTTACATACGGGCAGCGAACAATCATCTTTAAGCCAACTTTCATTCCCAAAACGGCCGAAGCCCAAAATCCATACAACTTTAAAAGTCGTTTTACACAAAACGGAAATAAAAAGAAAAATAATAACAGCGACAACAGCCACAAAAGCCATCTCAGCTGGCTCAACCTCTTCCACAGCAGTTGCCTAATCAACAGGCTCAGTAATAAATGGTGCAAGCACCACCGGGTGAATGGAACTGCGGCTTCATCCAATCCGCTGCCAAGTTAGATGGCGCAACAATCGGCTATGTACTCTCAACTTCAGCAGCCGCAGCTGCAATAGCAGCAACTGTGAAAGTGCCACCAAAGCTTGAACGACATCAATTCCAGCAGCAGATTGCAGATGCAACAGCAGCATCCGCAAATGCATCATCATCAGCATTAACATCAACAACATCAGCAATCAAACCTCAGGCGCTACCACAAACACGGAGCGATTGAGACGAACTTAGTATCCCAGGAACAACAGTCATGGCTGATAACAATCACAACCTCAAATCGCTCGGATGCAGCCACAGGAAATTAAGCAACACATACATCAACTACAGCAGTCGCAGACATAACAAAACCCCCAGACAGTTGTTAAGGCCATGCTAATTCAGCCAAGCCGAAGACAGCGTGCTTACCTACCTTGCTTCCAATTAGTGATTGCAGACATTCCTCAGATCAGCTCGCCTGACTGGTATGCACGACAGTAGTTTCAGCAAGACCCCTGACGAGTGTCCAGCTCCAGAAGCCGCCTCAACCTGCTGCAATACAGCCGAACACAACCTTGATCTTGAACCACATGGTGTTAGAACTGCTTAGGCAAGATAATCCTAATGAAGCCGAGGTTACCGAACTTAAAGCACTACTTGCCATAGTGATGACACTTTCAGGCCAGCATGTTGGCCTTGAAATTTCCAAAGGGTCATAACATTGGTCATTACATCCCAAAAGTTAAAGCTGCTACTGAGTTTATTTCGAGATCTTGCCACAGGATCTATAGCCAAGCACTTTTAACTGCTTCCGGAACCACTATAGATGCTGTAAACAAAAGTCAAGGCACCAGGGTCACTATCCAGGTCCGTTCTAAAGTACATACCTGATTGAAGAAGTTGGTCGAAGTGACAAAGTCGCTGAAATAATACCTCAACATGGTATAAGCATTGACCTAGAGGTTTGAGAGGAGGCAGTTCAAATACTCAATAGGATGGAGAGATACCTACCTCATCATCGTTGTTTTGCTGTCATGAGGGGGGGAGGAGTGGACAACTGTGTTCTGCATCTTCCTAATGAATCCCCGCTGCTTATTTTGGCGTACCTGAAGCGCCTAATGCGTTTTGGCGAGCCTGGACCTAGTGTGATTGAAGTGAAGAGCCCAGAACAGGAATCTGAGGGGGGGGCTGAAGCAAACTTGAACCCAAGCCTTGAACAAAAGAAAGAATGAGGCCAAGTCATTTGCCCAAACCCAACCCACAAAAACCCACAATCACAGCCCAAGCCCAGATCAAAATAACGGTCTACCTGCTTTTTCTAGTTTCCCCGACAAAGATCTCCCAAAGGACGATCTTACCGTGCTCGAATCCCCTGAGCGAGAACACAATCTCCTCATTAATACCTCCAGAAAGCAAAAAGGAAACTAATTACTAACGACAACCTTGAATGTCAACGAGATTAGAGGAATTCTGGTCAAAATCCAATAAAATTGGAACTGGAATTGTAAAAAGGGATGGGGATATAAAAATGAAGTTTCCTCTCAATTCACAGAGAGGAGGGACTTTCATTTCTTCTAAAGAAGGGAAGCAGAGGAGATTGACGGAGCTATCGTCTCTCTCCCTTCTTCCTTCACTTCTTGCAATGGCCACAGCACCCCGGTAGTTGCCCAGCTCCTCCCTTCAGCCATCTCCTCACCAAGGTAAGAAGAAGAAGGCGTTAATGGAAACCCCCCCCCTCGATGACCAACCAAGACAGGACAGTCAACAACAACAGCAGGAGGAATGCAGTACCTCTGCTCGTAGTCGGCTTCAACTTCACTTGACGTAGCAGCAGCGGCGTTAGCCTCCAACAGCGGACATTCATCCACAGCAGTGACGAAGTCCCCAAGGTGGCCTCGTTCTTTTAATTCCAAAATTTTAACGACTTGAACTCTCCTCTTCTTTGACGGTTTCGCCCTCCTCCAGGACCAGCAGCGATTCCAGCCATCATTCTATTGCCAACATTGCACCGACAACGACGACGTCACCCCCCCGATGTCTCCCAATCCAACAGAGCTGCTCCCTCGACGTTCCTGTGTCTAACAACAACGGCCACTCTTCCCGCAGCAGTTATCCTCAGCCCAGCCACGATGACCCTGTCCCCCCGGCGTCTCCAAAACTCAGCAATGAAGCCGCCACCCTCCTCCCGACGCTCCACAGCGACAGCGAGCTCAGCCCTTCACTCTACGGCCTGTCCCTGGCGACGACCGCAACACCTCCAGTCCAGCAAGACTCTTTCGGCGACGGGCGCTCCCCTCTCCCCTCAGAATCAACTACGGTGGCAGCCCCACCTTTTCCCAGCGCCCCCTAGCGACGGCAGCCCCCACTTTTCCCCGGCGACCCTCGACCCAGCAGTAGAGCCCCGGACGTCCCTCTTCAGCCCCAGCATCCCCCGACACTCCGAGTTCAAATACACCTCCCAACGGCGGCGTCGTCACCCTCCCCGGCGTTCCCTCCAACGGCAGCAGTCAACCGTGGCCTCCTCCGTCGTCCCCAAGCTCCACGACGACAGCCCGCTCTCTTCCCAGCGTCTCCCGACTGCAACAGCGGCAAACCTCGCTCCCTCCGGCGTCCCTGAGCTTAACAGCGGCAGATCGACTCCCTTCCGGCGTCCCCGAGCTTCACGGTAGCAAGACCTCCTCCCCCGGCAACCGGCCCTCCTCCAACAACGTCCCCAACAGCCTCGGAAGTCTCCATCCTCGACGCTCTCCCCACTCAGCCCCGTCCCTGCACTCCGGCGAACCCACGATCGACCCAAACGACGATGGCCATGGCGGGGCCTTGATTGCTCGGCAGATCCGAAGTCCCCGAGATGGGTCTTCCTCCCTGGAGATGGCTCGGCGGCATGGAAGTCCTCATCTCCAAGCGGCGACATCTCGGCGACCTCGGGAACTCTCCCTTCAGACAAGCTCGTCTTTGGAATCCTCCTTGAGCAAGAGTCAAGCCATTTAACCTCGCCTGTATCTTGCTGCAAAAAAGGGTTGGGACATCAACATCGTCAGAAAGGTAAAAACACCTTTACCCATTTTTACTTATTATTATTATTTCGTTTGAATGATTATATGTCTAATTCAATAGTTTGTTTTATCCCCCTAACTACTGTTCACGTTTGACGTTTGAACTTTTGATAATCCTGAGACAATTCATTTGAGATTTTAGTTGAAAATGTTTGTCTTCCCTTTTTTTTCGTTAGTCAAAATTTTAAAATTTTTATCAAATCAGCAATGGTCATACGTGTATTAGTGTTTTGCGTATATGTCGCCTGTTCATTCTTATGGTAATTGTTCACGTTTGTTATGTTGAGCCTCAAGTCAATAGTTAGATTTATTTTAAGATTTCAATTAAAACGTGATTAAAACATGTGTCTTGTTATTCCTCTAAATTTTAACTTTACTTTATTTTCGAGTCTTAGGTTCAAATAATCCTTAATTAATCTCTCTGAAGTTATATGTCTGTGTCTATTTTTTTAATTTTATTATTACTATTACTGTTAAAGTGTTCCCGGATGCCCAATGAAGCCCCGTGATATTGTTTCTTGGAATTTACTTATGTTCCTGCCCATTTGCACTGATCAATACTTCGTCACAAGGTGTATTGCTAATACCCACTCTTATATTTTCTTCGCATGTACACACTGAGCATGCAACTTCGGAAGACCAAATTCAAACTTTCGAAGATCACACGAAGACGCGTGTATCAAACCGCGTGGTTCTACCCCGGTCTAAAAAACCGCGGGCTTGAAGAGTAAAGCGGCCCCAATCTTCACCCAAGGTACAAAGGGGAGGTGCGGGCCTCCCCGAATTTTATTTTAAGCCCATATGTAACGGGTTGCGGGCCCAAGTGCATAGGCCCGCAACCACCGCCCTTCCCCGCCCTTTTGATCTAAATTATTGCTTGTGATTGCGTGCTTGCTTAGGCTCTAGGATTAATGTCGCATGCTTGTCTTAATCAAACCAACCTAAAGTCGGGTCCAACCCCCGTTAAAACGTCGATAAGAGTCCGGCCTACTCCCGGATCGGGCCCAACACCCGTCAATCAAAAGTTAAACTTCTTTGGACAAATCGCCACCCTTTTCGCATGTGGTAGAATATTAAGGTTAGTAAATAGGAATCCCCGAACCCAGAACTCTGATTCTTCCGACTTAAAATCACATTTTTTAACTAAGTCGGAGGCGACTCCGAACAAAAGTTTTCCAAAGTAAAACTAAACCCCACTACCTTTTTTTCGGAGCCATTTGGGGTGAGGTGACGGCTGCTCGAGCCGCTCCTTGGGCCCTCCCCGAAATTCGCGAGCGAGGCCTTAACGTAGCCTTTCGCTTGCCGCCTCCAGGGAACTGGAGACGGTTGGCGAAACGCCCCGCAAACCTGTTCGCGAATCAAGGGAAGGCCCAACCCGGGGCCCCTTTCCGCAGCGTCCGGCGTTCAAGCCGTAACGCCGACCGGACTGGGCCTCGGGGGAGCGGGCACGGATCCTCGGGCTAGCCCGAACCGCCGCCGTGCGCCGCTAGGCCGGAAGGGCGTGCGTACATGAAATAACTTAGTTGCGATCCTCGAGGAATTGGAAATTCAAAGGTGTATGTCGGAATTTTGAGACGAGGTCTCGATTTTGAGATACGTCAAGGGACGTTATGGGCGGTTGGTTACACGTGTTTGAGCTGCCGTACTTAGTCATTTGACTAACGTTATTGCGTGTTTTTGACGGGTCATAGAAGTGATCTATGCATGCTTATCTTCATGTTCGATAAAAAGCTTTCGTTGTGTAAATTTTTATAACTCAATTGTAACCGAGTTGTGTAATACTTTCCAATCATTAATGAAATGGTCGATGAGTTTTCTTTTAGGAATCCATCGGTCCTTTCATGAGGTGCCCCATAATTGTTATCTCAAACTCGTCATCACAAGCCCTTTGTATGGAACGTAATCTCCACTTGCACACTTTCTCTATTTCAGAGCAATACAAAACCACAACTTCTTATCGGACTCAACAATTTCATAATTAAAGTGGTTATGAATGTGATAATTAATCGCCGCAAATATTAATTCCTTTTTGTCCTGGAACCTCATACATTTCCTGGATTCTTAAATAAGGTCACTTTTGTGCCTAAGGGGATTGTTCTCATACTTAATGTATGCAAGACCTACGCCATCATCATCATAGTAATTATAAAAGGGTAGAGGTTTCTCCATTCACCTAACAGAACCATCTCCAACTTCTACAACATCCACATCCTCATTCGTTTTATAACCCGCATTAGGATCGTTATACAATTCATCATCAGTGTCTACCTCAATATCAGTGTCTAGACCAATATTGGAATCATTCAAAGTATTAGCATCATCTGTATATCCTCTAGAACTCTCACCAACTTCCGTATATCCTCTAGAACCTTTAGAACTTACACCAATCTCACTTTCAACTAGTTCATATTCAATACAACGCTCAATAAGCACCAATCTGGCATCAGACACTAACGTAGTGTGACGAACTATAGGGTGAGACATTGAATCAAATACTGACATTGGCTGAGGAAGGGTAAGGCCATCATTTACATTGTCATCCACATAGATTTGTTGGATGCGTTTAGGATTTCCACGGCCAAATTTAATCATTAAATTCATATTGTTGTCCCCTTCAATGGGACCAACATATAGTTCACTCTCCCATCGAACTCTAAAACATGAATTTTATGTGACATTGCCAATTTCCTTAATGATGGCAAACCCATTTGTGCACATACCGTTTCCTCAAAACTAGCATAATCAATTCCCTCCATAATCTCAACTTTGCTAACTGGACCTCTATCATAATACACTCCTTCATTTCCATATTTAACATTTCCATGCGCAGAAATTAACAATTGTACGAAACTCATAACTGCAATTTGAAACTCCTAACAATTGCAACACTTTCCATGTTTAACACATAACTGAAATCAACAATTTCCACGTTTAACACATAACTACAATTTGTAGCACTTCAAAAACCTTAATTGCTTACGCAAAGGCTAACGACGGCGATGGGAAGGGGAGCAGAACGGAGCACAACGGAGGAGATCCCGACCACCGACCGCAAAAACGACGAGAAGCACGGCGACGGGCAGAGGGGCAGTGGCAGCGGCCTGTAACACGCAGGAGGGACTGTAGGGGAGCAGACGACGGTGGGGGACGGTTCTCCAGAGGGTGATACCGGTAGGGGGATGGGGCAACAGTGAGGAGAAGGGGAGCACACTGTCTAGCAACAAAAATTCTAGTCAATAGATCTCGATGCCATCTGTGGATCAACATCCAGAATGCCGACACGAAGTACGAGAAGCCCAATAAGGAGGTAGCTGTGTAAACACACAAGGCGAAGGCTTGTCACGAGAAGATTTCGGACAATCTCAAGACATGAAAAGAAATGGCTGCCAAGATTGCTCAAATGGAAAGGAGATATTCCGTGAAGACTGGCAATAAGGACGTGTAATATATGTATAATATTTCATTTCCGTTTATACAAAGGTCTAGCCTAGTATAAATAGTTGTTCTTAGGTATTGTACACACACCCCTCTCTGCAGACAGGCATGCAGTCTTTTTATCTTCAAACATTCAGGCGTTCAAGCATCTCGGCATTCTTGCGAGCTTGTGCTCCTCCGTTCTTGCTTCCTTCCGAAGGCATCGTCAATGGCATCCATAAGTGCTTCCGCTTAAGGATGCCTGTCCGCTGCCTTCTCCCCTCTTTCTTCATTCATACGGTGACCACACAACGAACCTCCGAGTACCAGTTGCTCGTAGTGCCAAAGATTTCTGACGTGTTCAGATCCGCCTTGCCCAGCGGTCACTTTTGGAGCAAACATGACTTTGGCGATCACAATGGGAGTTTAGGCCAACAATGCTTAGAACCAGACGTGGTACCGATTCAAACAACCTCGGAGATAATCACTCCGATGGAGAAAACAACAGCGATGGAAACAATCCGAACCCAGCTATAGTCGGAGAGTTGTCTGCCATCGTGAGTTCTCTCCAACGCTTAATGGAGAGGGTAAGTACCATCGATCAGAAACACGTCGCCTTTAAGAAGAAAATCGGCTTCAAGATGGATCTCGTCGTCCAGAACCTAGAAACTATGTCAGGGATGCCCATAAACAAAACCAATAAGGAGAAAGGTGAGTCGACCAACAAGAACCCACTCGACTATGATGCTCATAAGGCGTTAATAGCCGAAGGAAAGAAGAAGGTCGACTTAGGGGACATCCCTATTATCTCCACAGGCCCTAAAGGGTTCGCACACAATAATCCACCACTTGTGATAAACGAGGGTGGAGCAGTTGTGCGGCAAGATCCTCAGGCTACGTATCGACCTCCATTTCGAAGGAGGGAAGATTTCTCTTAGCCTGTAGAGAACTAGCCATTTCGTCCTCTTAAGGATCACCAACACCCTGAGGACATTCCCCAACCCATACGCGGAAGAGGGATGGCCATGCAAGAGGCGATGGCCCCACCGAGTCTCACGCCCAAAATAAGGGACTACGTAGCCCGACTAGTTGAACAGGCTATCCCTGGACCGAACGATATGAATGAGGTTAAACTCTATCGAGCTCCTTACCCTGACAACATCTACCGAGACTATCCTTTTCCAAAAGGATATTGTGTGCCTGAATTTGCCCATTTTTCGGGCAAAGAAGGCATCTCGCCCACGGGACAAATCGTCCGCTTTACTCACCAGGCTGGAAAAGCCATCACTAATGGGTTCTAGAAACTTCACATGTTTCTCAGCTCTCTCACAGGAGCAGCCTTCATGTGGTATGTGAATCTTTCCCCGAATTCGGTGATAAATTGGGAGGATATGCAAGTGGAATTCACTTTGACCTAGCTATGACATTGTAGGAACTCACTCACATGAAGCAGCAACCTGGGGAACCCATGCCAGTCGTTCTGAACAGACTTCGGAAGGCAAGGCTGAGATGCAAAACCTCTCCATCTGAAGCTGCGCTCATAGCTATTGCCCAGGATTCTCTCCTTCTTCAACTTAGAAAGAAGCAAGAAGGGGAAGTGTTCGGGGATTGGAATGAGTTAGCCAGGAGGACAATCCGATATGAGAACCTCCTCAGAGAGAAAACTCAGGCGAAATTGAGCCTAATTACAGGACCCTTGGTAACTTTCCAAGCGGAGGCAGTTGTGGATGTTGACATCGCAGGATATGTAAAGGGGTAACCTCTGACCTGCGAAGAGTTGACTAAAAAGAACTTCCGAGCCGAAACCTCTCCAAAGATAAAAGTGGAGAGAAAATACTCCTTCGACGAGGCGAAAGCCGATGAAATCTTCAAGTTCATACTTCAAAACGAGCGAATTCAATTAAAAACGGGCCATCGATTCCTCGCACTGACAGCGAGAAGTCTAGAAACTTCTCCAAGTTGCATGGGTCGTTTACCCATACCACTAGAGACTGCATCACGTTTAGAAACTCGGTGCATGCAGGTGTAATTCACTCTGGCGTTCGCTTAGACTGACCTAGCTGTGACATTGTAGGAACTCACTCACATGAAACAGCAACCTGGGGAACCCATGCCAGTCGTTCTGAACAGACTGATGCAAAACCTCTGCATCTGAAGCTGCGCCCATAGCTATTGCCCAGGATTCTCGCCTTCTTCAGCTTAGAAAGAAGCAAGAAGGGGAAGTGTTCGGGGATTGGAATGAGTTAGCCAGGAGGACAATCCGATATGAGAACTTCCTCAGAGAGAAAACTCAGGCGAAATTGAGCCTAATTACAGGACCCTTGGTAACTTTCCAAGCGGAGGCAGTTGTGGATGTTGACGTCACAGAATATGTAAAGGGGTAACCTCTGACCTACGAAGAGTTGACTAAAAAGAACTTCCGAGCCGAAGCCTCTCTAAAGACAAAAGTGGAGAGAAAATACTCCTTCGAGGAGGCAAAAGCCGATGATATCTTCAAGTTCATGCTTCAAAACGAGTGAATTCGATTAAAAACGGGCCATCGATTCCCTCGCACTGACAAAGAGAAGTCTAGAAACTTCTCCAAGTTGAATGGGTCGTTTACCCATACCACTAGAGACTGCATCACGTTTAGAAACTCGGTGCAGAACTTAATCGAGTCTAAAGAGTTGCGCTTTCCCTCCTAGGGGGATAAAGCGTTAACAGAGTCACACCCTTTTGGCGATTTGGTTGATATAAACGCCTTCGACATTAACTGTCTGACTATCTCCCATTTATCAATGTAGGGAGACTGAGACCAATCAATTGAAACTGGCGAAACAATCATCGCCAACATGCTGTTCAAGAGGCTCGTAAGCAAGGGAACACTCAAGTGCCCTGCTTATCTCAAGAGCCTACAACACAATTATTGTGGTTGGCACATGGATGCTTCACATAACACTGATCGGTGCCATACTTTTAGGAAGTACGACCTTAACTGCCTTGAGGAGATGGCCATGGGAATCAATAGTGGTCCAAGGGTGCCGCAATGCATAGTGAAACATCAAGAGCGAAAAGGCACCCCACCAATTGGAACGAGGGAAATCTACACCCCTGAAGAACTCATGAGACAGGGAATTGTGGGTGAGAATGGAGAAATTCGAAAAGAACCTCGCATAAAAAATCTCCCCAAGCAACGCGTTGCCGACCACCTTGGACCTCACAAGCGAAGGAAAATACGAGGCCACAATAACACCCTCGAGGCGACAAGGATGCAATGAGGGAAGAGACGTTGTTAGCCCAATTTATAACTGCCGACATGCTTTGTTATAGGTGCAAACCTATAGTAGCACCTAAAGTACTCGTCACCCAGACGTGCCAACTCTACTGTAATCAATACTTCCTGTTGCTGGCCAGCATGGCGTCCGAGGGGAGGATCAAAGTGGAGACGGTCAACCTTCCATCAGGTAATTCAACCGACTCTGAGTCAACCTACCTTCTGGATCCTCCTCTTATGAAAAGCTTCCGAATGGGTTTTGACCCACATAAGAGGGAGTTTGTTCAGGATAATCGCCTGCAACCTCTCAAACACTCACGCTACATGTGCGTTCCTGTCTTCCCAACTACGGGTACATGGCAGAAAATGGGTACGGGAGCATAATCCGAGGTACCCATTGAGAGAACCAAAATGCGGATAGATAGAATAGTGCGATGCGCCACTGAAAAACGCATCAAACGGGCAGCCTCTGATATTCAAAAGACTAAGAATCAAGCGAAAGCAACCTTACGTCCAATACGTTGAGCGACTATAACCCAGTCTAGTTCAGGACTCTACCCGAAGTGAATGGAACTAGCTGCAACATCCTCATGCTACCAGCTGAGTTCACTAAGAAAGAGAACAGCCAGACGAAAGGTAGTCTGTTGTTCCCCTTTAGTTACAATACCATTGTTGAAATACAATGGAACTTCCCGAGTGGATGGCTAAAAGAACCTCCTAACTTACTCCGGAAACATATGTTCCTATTGTACATTCAGGTGACGATCGATAACGTGGCGATGCGTCATGTCCTTATTGATAATGGGGCAACCATCAACGTCCTTCCCTTTGAAGTATATAAGCGCTTAGGGGATGACATAGCCGAACTAGAGAAGACTGACGTAAGTGTCAACGGATTTAACGGGATCGCCTCCTCTTGCCTAAGTGTGGTGTCCGCCCTACTCCGTGTCGGCACCCATGAAAAGAGGACGATTTTCTTTGTCACGACATAAAGCCTTCCTTTAGTGCCCTATTCAGAAAAGATTTTTTTTTTTTTTGATATCAGCGAGGTTCGTGGTGGACTTACTTTTTGCGAGCCCTCTCACGAGGTTCGGAAGCCCTTTTACAAGCCTGCGAACCTCAGGCTCGGCCCCTCTACATCCCTTCTGGGCCCGACTTGAGGCCTGCTCCCCTGTCGGTCCAATTTCAGTTGAGGCCCAAAGGCCCAGCAGGTGGGCGGCTCCTAGGCTTTATTAGCCATCACCCAGGAGACCAACCTTAATTTTCCAAGTGGAGTGTGCGTGATGGGGTTCGAACCAGGGGTTCCAAACACCCACCATCCACCTTACACCACTTGGGTGTCTTCGCAAGGACCTATTCAGAAGAGATTGGTTGCACAAGGTCGGTTTATACCCTTTACTCTGCACCAAGAACTTCTATTGTGAGAAAAACACGGTTTAGAGGTTATCACGGGAGAGGTGAGCAAGAATGCTAACATGTCCTATGTATGTGCAAGGGCAGTAAAGCAAGTCAGAGACATGACACTAAAGCAAAGGCATGCACTGGGAGACCCAAATGTCGGACCTCTGGTCGAACCAGGCTATGAATTCCTGGTGTCATATGATGGACCGCCCTTGGCAGCGTCACAGCAGCCAATAGTTCCAACCGGATGGGGCGATGAACTACAACCCGAAGCTAGTGAAGACCTAACCCCGCTAGAGAAAGATATGCGTGAAGCCGGGTTACAGGACAACAGTGACACTCATCAGACGGAGACGGACTTGGAGCCCGATAGACTCCTCAACTCGCCTTCGTCCAATGGAGAGTGAAACGCTCGATCCAATATTGGACGTCCTAGAAAAACTAGCTAGTTATAGGGCTTCCAAAATAAACGATGCACGATGTAATGTGTTTCCCTAGGCATGCCAATACGTGCCAATCATTTATTTAATTAATAAAGAAGTTTCTAATGCTTCTATCATTCCATGGTGATACATTAAGCGAGATCAACTTGGGAACCACTGATTTACCACGTGTCACCTATCATAGCTCACTATTAAGCGACGCTGAAGCAGGCGACATTAGCAAAGTACTTCACGCTTACAAAGATTGCTTTTCCTGGGATTACACAGAGATGCCTGGCCTTGACCGAAACTTGGTCGAGCATCGACTCCCGACATGCAATAACTTTAAGCATGTGAAATAAATTCCAAGGAGGATGTTACGGGAAGTAGCCCAGATGGTATATGATGAAATTAAGAAGTTGTTCAAAACTGGTTATATAACAACGGCTAAGTACGTGGACTGGATCTCTAGCATAGTTCTCGTCGATAAAAAGAACGACAAGATCAAGGTAAGCATATATTTTCACAACTTGAACAAAGCGACACCGAAAGACGAATACCCAATGCCCATTGCCAACGACCTTATAGAAAAATCGACAGGGCATGTGTTAATGTCCTTCATGGACGAATATTCCGGATATAATCAGATCTTCATCGCCGATTAGGACATGCATATTGAGTTAGAAGATCTAGAAACCCCCAGAACCAATGTGTTGAATCATCTAGAGGCTCATAAGAAGAATATCGCCCGTATTACAACAAGAGAGTAGAACAACGATCATTCAGTAAGGGAGACCTAGTCTGGAAGCTGAGATTGCCCGAGGGTGTTCGCGATTACTGCCATGGGAAATGGACACCAAATTGGGAAGGCCCATTCCAGGTAATTTAAACTCACCTTGGGAATTCATATGCCTAGGGGGGCTTGACGGATCGTGCATGACCTTAAGATCAATTACAAGTATTTGAAAAAGTATAGGCCAACGATATGGAAATGCACAAAAACATCATCTCAAAATGATTCCCCACAATTTGGGGACAAATGCAAACATAACAATTTAGTTAAGAGGCAAAGAAGACAATAGGCGTTTCGCCCGGTCCAGCACTCCGGCCGTCATAACCTCCTTTGCCTCCACGTCCACAACCCTGTCTCAATCCCTCTCGAACGTCTCTCGCTCAGCTGCCTCCTTTGGCTTGGTAGCATCGAGGGCCACGTCATTCCAAGCTACGCACACGACCGTGGCATCTAACTCCTCCTAAAGGCGACGAATGGTGGCGGATAACTCCTCTTGCTTCTTACGGAGTTCTGCCTTCTCGAGAGGCAGCTCATTCACTCGAGCAGATGATGGAAGTGGCAAGGACCACGCAAGCTCTTTCTCCTCCAACATCGCTTTGAGTGTGAAGTCTTTTGTTGCTCAGCCCACGAATGCCAGAAGGACTTCCGAAGAAGCAACAGTATAACACGCAGCTTGCACAAATCAGCTCCTACTTGTCCCAACTCGTCCAACCCAGACGATAAAGCAACAAAGTCATCCTCATCATTCACCTCACGCTCGAGGACGGCAATGAAAGAGACAAGTAGAGAGCGCAAGGGCTGCCATAAACGCGCTTAGGTCAGACAATGACTTAAGCGCGAAACACAAGCAAAGCTCAGAACTCCTTCCGAAGACGCCTGCACTTGTGAGCCTTGGGGGGCTTCCATCGCTTCGCCTAGGAAGTTCTGGGCAATAGGAGCACCATCGACCAACGAAGCTCCAACTCCATCCCTCGAAAGTGGGGTCGAGGCTTCAGATGCAACCTCGTTGGGGGGCTCCTCTCTACCCATTCTCTTTGCTTGTTGCTCGGAGCAGCTTTGGCTGCCCAGCCAGGAGGCAATAGGGATATCATCGGGGGGTTCTTCACCGTCAACAATCTCCACAGTTAGGGAAACACCAACAGCACCTTTATCGGGGAAGCTGGTGTTATTCAATGCAATCCTCCATTAGGAAACAAGGCTTGCAATAAATGCAGTACTTGATACACCCGTGGAGGGCACTTCCTCGGGAATAGGGGACGAAGTGACATCTCACTGCAGTGATGGAGGAGCAAGCCTATGAGACACTTTCTTCTTCAGGCGAACTCTTTGCAAAGATGACCTCACAGGAGAAGGCTTCGCCTCTGACCTCTTACCTGCTACATAAAGAGATAGCCCATTACAAACAGGCGAAGCATAAGTAAACCATTGCTTGAACTGGTTCGACGTACCTGAGGAGGACGGGTCATCGCTTGATGATCGTTTCCTCGAAGATCTCACCTGAACAGGGAAGGGCCATTGGAGAGGCTAAGCTGTCCTCATGGATCAGCCTCTCCAAGTGTGAGGAGACATCGTTCCCCAGACTTCAAACCAGGTCCTGGAGAAAGCAGGGGAACGACCACCAGACGGTTTCACCTGGAGCTGAACCAAGGGAAGGTCTGGCAACTGGAAATGCACGGTCAACCCAGGCTCCACGGGAGACACAACACGCGTGCCAAGCGGCTGATTCCTGGAAATGAACAAGGGAACTGCCAAACACTAACAGAAGCCAGTTGACGGGCGCAGAGCTGAGGATTGTATACCTCAAAAATCAAGCCAGTCGGGTCTACTCCAACTAGATCTCGTGCAAAGAACGCAAGCCGAAGGTACTCGACATCTGTTGAGCGAGCTTTTTCCCACCTCTTTGAGAAAGGTCGCCAAGAAGATACTACACCTACACAACTTTTTGTGCGCCCATCCATCAAAGCCTGGATGCAACCAGTAACGCTGAAGGGAGACCAATACTTGGACACGCTCACTGAGATGACTACACACCTCTTGAGCATCGCAAGAGAAAAACTGGTGAAACTCGAGAAGTACATAACCATCCACAGATAAACAATCCACAGAGGGCCATCCATTGGGCATTCAGGGAAGCTGGCTAGATTAGTTGTTGCATGGTACAGCTCGCGATAGATCAAACTCAGTAGGAAAGGGGCAAAGGCCAGAGCTCCAGGCCTATTCGCATTGGCAGCGTCCACGAGGCAGATGGCCACCCCAACCATGAAGCGACTGGGACGCTTTCCCGGTTGTAGAAGATGTACTTGGATAACCAGTCCAAGTAGAACTCAAACTCCTCAAGGGCCCCCACTCTGCATCAGGCAAAGACAGGTGTCACTCGATCACTGCGCCGATGTGCTCTAAAGGTTTAAAGATCAAGTCGGTGCGCTCATGGTCAAATCGAAGGGGGGCTTCAGAAAGATGATAACCATCTAAGAAATAGATATCCTCTAGAGTGATCGACATCGGTCCTCTGGGGATGTAGAAACAATTGAAAACGGGATTCCAGAACGACAGGAACCCGACACACACCAACAAGTTGGGCTCGATCAAGGAGCGTGAGATGTTGATTGAGATCTTCATCCCAATAGAGTCCCACGTATTGCGCTTCTTGGTCATCCACTTAGAAACCCAAAGGTCATGCGCCTCACTCATTGGAGATGGAAAGCAACGGAGGTTCGCTCGTACCGACGGCTTGAAATCACCAAGGGTAAAGATGGTGGGCAACTTACTAGTAAAAAGGAACGACATTTCCACGTCGGAAAGAAGTGGGACTTGGCCTCAGGAACGAACTGACCTAATGTTTGTTGTCACGACATCGAAGCGTGTTACACTAAGAGGGGGGTGAATTAGTGTTACAGCCAAATTAAGGATTTTTAACTCTTTTTCAACAAACCCCATAGCGGAAGAAAGCTTCTGTAAAACAGAACGTTAGAAACAGGTTTCTATAAGATAGAACGTACGAATGTGATTGCGATTTGTTTGATGCACGCAAGACTTGAATGGTATTCATTCAGACTTAACTTCGTAACAATTACAGAAGGTGATTAACAATAGACCTTTTATAGCACGGACCAGAAGGTTCTGCACCAAAAAAGACTAAGTGCCAAAGCACAGACCAGAAGGTTCTGTACCGTATGTCAATCCTCAACAGACCCGAAGGTTCCGTATTAGAAATTACTTGGTTTCACAGCACAGATCGTAAGAATCTGTATCAAAGAAATCAACCTTCTACAGCACAAACCAAAAGGTTCTGCACTACAAATGACTGATTTCAAAGCACAGACCGTAGGGTTCTGTACTACAGTGACTCGGTGCACACGTTAATGTGACTAACAAAGGTAACCGTTTGTCGGACGTTTCTCTCAGGCGGTGTCCTCTCCTGCACAGCAACCTGCCGTGACTTCCTTCGAGACTTTTCAATCCGGCGGCGTCTCCATCAGCACAGCAACCCACTACGACTTCCACAGTACTTTTCACTCCGGCGGCGTCCCCACCTGCACGGCAACCCGCTGCGACTTCCCTGGCGCGATCCCTCGAGATCTCGACTGAGCAAACACAAAACCCTTGCCCAAGGTTCTCCTGCGTGGTCCCTCGAGACTACGACTAAGCAGACACATAACCCCTGCCCAAGGTTATCCTGCACACACAGAAAGTTACACCACAGAAGCTGGTTAGTCCCTCACCTTCTGTGCTCCCGGGGTTCTGCCCTTCTCTCCGGCCCACTGCCGTTGGCCACGTCAGCCACCTACCGCACGTTTCCCACCTACGTCTCCTGCAGCTTCTAACCGAGTCCCTCGTAGCCCCTGAGTCACCCTCCGAGAAGACTTCACCAACGATGCAGCCTTCTGTAGTTCACGTCCCTCGTGTGTGACTAACAAGACTCAAACCAATCAAAATCTACAAGCTCCAACGTCTGACCAATGTATCTAGTGTTTTCTGTACTTTTACAATGACAACCGAATGCCTATTTATACACAAAGACAAAATGCTACGCATAGAAGGTAGAATTGACAAAAATAGCTTCTACACTTAGATGGAAAACGAATAAATCAATTATATTAATTCCATTAATAACCAAATGTCGTCTCCCGTTGGAAAGTATTTGTTAGGGATGAGATCAATTGATTTTATCAACTTCCCATGGATAACCATTGCAGAAGGTTACAGATTACGATAGCCTTCTATGTATGAAAATAATAAAAATTAACTTCCACAAATTATTTTGTCAGATTTATTCGTTTATCTTGATGAATTTGGACAATAGCACGTTTTTATTAACCAAAGAAGAATTAAGAATGGAAAACGGCATTCGTTTGACATATAGTCAATTATGTAGAACCTTCCATAAATAGATAATTTATTTCCTTCAATTGGAAATATATTATTCTCTTTATTTCTTTGATAACAAAATCATTTGATTTCGATCAGATAATTGTCCTAATCATATTGGATAATTCCCATTGAATATTCCCACTTAATTTCGTAATTAATTATTAATTAAAAAAATATTTTCCTTACATAAGGTTCTCATCAGGAGTATCTTCTGTCGTGTAGAGGATTGACTTCTGTTTCGCAGAAAGTCAATGCTCATCATCAAAACCTCTTCAACAGAGAGTCAAAGTCCGACTCCGCTTCGTAACAAGGGAAGACGTGAAACGTCGTGGTTTCAGCATAGACCCACTGGGAAACTGCTCCATCACCCTCTGTGTGGGCTGGGGCAGTCAAGTTTGCTGGGGTTGAAGCATCAAAAGCCATGGAGGTCGTAATGTAACTAGGGTTTCTGGGAAACAGGGGAAGAAGGAGAACGGTTTCAAATTACATGAGCGGGAAACCTTGACCCCTGTTAGGCTATATAATCCAGAAATCGACAAGATTGTTGAGGCCCAAAAAGAGCGTCGTTTCGCTTGAAAACTGATGACGATCCAAAAATCAAAGGTGGACATGCGAAGGGGCATAAACGTGCATTCACTTTCATTCAAATCTATGGTCCATTACATGGGTTTCTTTGGAGACAAATGTACGAAAGAAAACCTAAACGACTCAGTCGACGGCGTTTTCTCTTCTTAGCGAAATCTTTCTATTGAGGATCCCCTTGAGCTATGCGAGCTATACGAAGGTTTACCAAAAAAGAAGGAGCATGGTTACATATAGCACCCGGTTCGTCCTCAGATGAATAAGATCCTTGGCTACAGTCGACAACTTCACCACATTATGAAGATCTTTTGACCAGGAGGATCTTGGTCCTCGCATTTGATTCCACATCAGACCCACTAAGGGCCGTGAGATTAGAAGTTGATCTTCCTAGCAGCGATCTCTCCCATGGTGTTCTTGGGTCGAAAGAGGGGTGCAGCAACCTCCGAATGGCAAAAGTCAGTCCAATCAGGATGCGATCCGGGATTGAAGGTTGACCCACCGAGGTGGAGACGTTGGAGGGTGAAGCACCACTAGCTTAAGGTGTTGGACATAAGCTCTCAAGCAAGCTAAGTTGATGGACATAGGTCCTGGATAAGACATAGGAGGCTGGAGACCTCGCAAACCAGGCATCGCTATTTATAGTGGGGTTATGAGGGATACCAAATCTCTGATAGAGATATTATAGCAGAAACCTCGGGATTTCGACAGACGTCCCGAAAATCTCAACCGGTACTTTTTAGGGGGATATCAACGGTTGGAGATTAATGTTCGCCTGCGCACATTATCAGGGTGTAGGGGAATGATTACTTGGTCTTCTTCAAGGCGAGACGGATTACAGTACCTGACCCTATCTGCCTTGAGGGGGCATATATGTTTAGCAACACAAATTTTGGGCTACAGATTTCGGTGCCATCTGTGGATCAACGGTCAAGAACGTAGACCCAAAGTACGAGAAGCCCAATAAAGAGGTAGCTGTGGAAACACACCAGGCGAAGGCTTGCGGGCGAAGCAGTTACCAAGCGACGGGGCTACCAGGCGATGAGGGTCAACAAAGGTGATATCGGTCAACTAGATGAACAAGGAAACTCTGCAACGAAGGCTAGTGGGCGATCCGATCAATCAGTGGCTGTCATGGGAAGATTTCAGACGATCTCAAGACATGGAAGGAAATTATTGCCAAGATTGCTCAAATGAAAAGGAGATATTCCATGAAGACTGGCAAGAAGGACGCGTAATATATGTATAATATTTCATTTCCGTATATACACAGCTCTAGCCTAGTATAAATAGTTGTTCTTAAGCATTGTACACACACCTCTCTATAGAAGAGCATGCAATCTTTTTATCTTCAAATATTCAGGTGTTCAACCATTCCGGCGTTCTTGCGATCTTGTGCTCATGCGTTCTTGCTTCCTTCCGAAGGCATCGTCAATAGAATCCGTAAGTGCTTCCGCTTAAGGGTGCATGTCGCTGCCTCCTCCCCTCTTTCTTCATTCATACGGCAACCACACAACGAACCTCCGAGTGCCAGCTGCTCGTAGTGCCATAGATTTCCGACATGTTCGAATCCGGCTTATCTAACAATCACTTCCAGAGCAAACACACACGGCGGGACGGCGAAACGACTTGGGAGAGGAAAACCACCCGGCGGAGGAAAGGGGAGCAGGCGGCAGCCAGCAGGAGGTCAGCGGCTTCGATGGGGATGGGGAACCGGCAGAGACGGGAGCAGGGGGCAGATGTCGACTTGGGGAAATAAGTCGTCGAACCCCAATTTTTTTAATAAAGCAAAGGAAGTCGAACTCTAACACGAAGAACTCTAACTCTGTGAGTTCGAGTTCGGCTCGACAGCCAAACTACCTCCAACACTTAGAAAATTCTAAGTGTTGGCGAACACGAACTCTATAAGTTCGAGTTCATATGGAATTGTCTGATCCGTATAAAGTCGAACTCATAGAGTTCGAGTTCGTCGCAGGTGGTTAAAACTAGAGTTTGACTTCCATCTAACTTTTACATTAGCACTTTTGAAAATTAAGAACGCAAATCGGGAATTATTTTCTCGATTAACGGTATTGGTACACAAAACTCAACAAAGCCTCGATTCCCCAGAATGAAACTACACTCCGTCTAAATCAAACACGACTGTGCCTAACCCAAAGGAAAAAAAAAAAAGACTAATCCGATTCTTAGACTTTGGAAAAACAATAGACCAAACGGAATCAACTCTTTGAATTCGGTAACGTCATTGTAATTTTACAAAAAACTAAAGACACATAGAGAGTCGCAAAAAACTCCGGCGATCTCTTCGCCGACGTTCTGAAAGCAGCCATGGAACCCGGAGCCGCGTCCGCCTCGATTTCCTTCCCCAACCTATACAAAGGGAGCTGAATATGATGAAAGAGAGACTAAATCCTAACTAAATCATAAGATCTGTCTTCTCGACACAGGGAGGGTATTGGCGCGGAATTTGGGTTCCTCGCAACATGTATCAAATTTTACAATGATAATGTGCTCGCCATAAAGTGAAAGTAACCGCAATACCGGAATTTAATACGACGGTACTAAATTTATAGCGTTTTTTGTACACCGCAAAGTGAACGTGTTCAAGCAAACACAACACTGGAATTTAATGCGACAGTATCGAGCTTATAACGTTACACTTACACACATGACTTGAACGGAAAACAACAAAAAAGGCCTGGTGACGCTTCACGACAGTCGACGACGGGTGAACGGCGGTCGAGGCAAACTCCTGTAATGAAATTCACCCTTGTGGAGCGGCGGAGGCGTCAACGGCACCGGACAGAATCGACGGCACCGAGGTTGGAAGTCGGAGTCGAGGTGGTAGCAGGTCAACGGCGTCGGACAGGATCAACGGCACCGAGGTGGGGCAGAGGAATGTCAACAACACTAGACAGAATCGACGGCGCTGAGGTTGGAGGACAAAGGACCAAAGATAAAAGATAAAAGACTAAGTCTGTATTGTTTTTGTTGTTGTTGTTGTTTGAAGAGAATCCAACTGGGATTTTATAGACGTCTTCAATCGGCAGGTTGATACTCCTCGGAAGTTGTTGTCTTCAAGCACGTTCTCCACTTTATCATATTGTTTGGGCAGTTGTTAACCAAGTTCCTTAATTTTGGGAGAATCTGATTAAATATTTGCTGAAAATATATTTTAATATGATCTTCTTTTTAATATAATATTTATATTTTTTCGTAATATATAGATTTTCTCAAGTGGCTCTTTCAATTAAAGATTCTTTCTCGAGAATATCTTCTTGAGAGTCACAAACCTTCAATCAAAGATTCTTTCTTGAGATAATAGTAAAAAAATTTCTTAAGAGTGACACGCTCTTCTCGAGAAAGACCGAAATTTTCATATGTCAACATTAAGCCCCCTCTTTGTATCGTGATGTCAACTAATGTTTACATGGTTCGACATCACGAATCTTAACGTCTTCAATACACACCCCTTTGATGTGGCCCTTACTAGATAATCCCGAGAGACGAAGATCTGGTGTGTATGATCTTAAGGAAGACAGCTTTGGGAACAATCTGATTATGACGCTCCTCGTCTTGCATTGGGCCATTTGCTCCTTCCGACAATTTTTAAAATGACGGCGAAGTTCCATTCGACTACTTAATTTCTGGGTGTGACGTAATCAAAATGTCATAAGGATTTTTTCGACCCAATTGATTGGGAGAATAGAAGGGAATTTCTTTGTTTCTCTTCCATATAAAATGGTAATGAACACCGGGAGCAAAAATTATCTAATAAGCTTCGAGGACTTGGATTTAAGGGTCTTAGTAAGGCCAGGATATCGAGATTGCTTCTCGAGAGGATTTTCCGGCCTTGCCTCTACAAACAAGTAATGTTGCCTTCTACATTTCGTCCTCACCCCAATCCACGAAAAGCTCAAGTTAATAACCATACTGAGAAGTCGGATCACTACCTCCTTGTTACTCAGGCTTTAAGTGCCCAAGATGTGGGCAAAGGATGTTAACTGACATAGATCATAGGTGCCTCAAAATTTTCCTATTTTCTTGGGTGTTAATATGTATGAATATGCTCTTACCCGCGAGCTCTGGACGATCAAAGTCCCAGAGGATGAAGCGAGGTGTCGACAGACCACTGCCAGGGGCATTACTCTTTCATCTCCGGACGGACTCAAGTGACGTAAAATCCAACCTCTTCCTTGTTCTCTCTCTGTCGTGTGGATAGGTTGTGCACCTGAATCAGGCGTGTGCAGCTCGAGATATAGCTAAAATACGGAACGCAACGCTTTTGTATTGGTGCTGGAACGTCATTTCAGTCGACTGAACTTTGGCTACAAAGCCTCACTTTGCTCAAGATTAACTAGGATTGCTCCTCTCTCACTCTTCTACAACTTTCATGCGTTGAGTTTTCTCATTCGAGACAATCTAGGTTAAGTTTTGATAGGTTGAAGTCGGAACTCATCTGTTCTTGATATCTGGTCTCGAGAACAATAATACTCTTCCAGTATTTTCATTATAACATTGGCTACAGAGATTGGATTAACTCGAAATCACTTGGCATAATTTCTGGCTCCTCTACAACTTTAATATTTTGAGGTTTTTCATTCGAGGTTATCTTAGGTGTGTTATGGCTTGTCGCAGTTGTAGCTATTCTTATCTCGAGATCAATCTCGAGAACAAGATACTCTCTCAGTGTTTTAAGCATTACTTTCGCTATACAGGTCGGATTAACTCGAGTCAAGTTGTTTTAGTCTCCTTTCTTCTCGATGTGAGTGTGCTAGGAGTGACTTCTTTTGTTTTTGATTAATTTGACTCTTAGCGACAATTTTTATGTTTCGCACTTTTTGATTCGAGGTCATCTTCGATGAGTTATGACCGGCCAAATTCGTAAATGTTTCGATCTCGAGATCTCATCTCGAGATCCAAGACACTGCTTCGGTATTTTGACCATAACTTTGGCTAGAAAGGTCAGATTAACTCAAGACAAGTTGGGTTAGTTTCCTTTCTTCTCAACTATAAATTTTATGTTTTACACTTTTCGATTCCACACCGTCTTGATTATGTTACGACTGATCGAAGTCGCAACCGTCCTGATCTCAAGATCAATCTTGAGCTCAGAATATCATCTAGGTATTTTGATCATAACTTCTACTAGACAGATTGAATTAACTCGAGATAAGTTGGGTTAGTTCTCTTTCTTATCGAGCAACAATCATTATGTTTTATACTTTTCGATTTGAGGCCATCTGGAATAAGTTATGGCCTGTTCAAAGTCGAGAAACATAATACAATGGCTTCGATCTCGAGATCAGACATTGTTTTAGTTTTCTTGGTATAACTTTACAAGGTTTTCTCGACTTTTCTCTCGAGATACTCTTTCTTGATAACCTTTTGAGCCTTATCTCGAGATGATATTCGTGCATCTCTTGGCATTCTCTGCCTCGAAAATTAAAACACGAACAAGGGGCAGAATTCATATGTCAACACATGAGCATTACTTATGTAGTAATGTCAACTGGTATTCTTACGGGTGACATCACGTTCTCGAGATGCTAGGTGTTGAAAATGAAAAAGTAAATATAGGGATAAGAAATTTCTTTTACTTAGAGTTTTCCATTCCTTTCACGAGAAGACACGTTTCTCTTTATCCCAAACTTTCCATCCTCGAGTTGTTGGGGTGCTTACCATGCCTCACATGTATATATACATCTTTTTTGTTTGTATCACTTTCTCTAAGTGACATAATTGTCTTTGTTTTCCCACGAGAAGACCCATTCTCATTTTTTTTACAAATTTTTCATTCTTGAGCTCGATTAATTTTTTTCTATTGAAATTCATCGCACAACTTCTTAATCGAATTAGGTGGTCCAAAGTCGTCACACTTCGGCGAAAGTTTTGTTAGATCTCGTCTATTCAACCGAACGAGTCTCTTAACATCGCTCAATTGTTTGACTTTCCTCGATATTTCAACATTGCATGGTTGGATTTCCCTCAAATATATCTTGAAAATGCCCTGATTCTCATCCGTTCCCACTGTTTTATCTGAGGTTATTTCTTCAGGGAAATTTCCGCTTCTAGAGCGTCACATCATTCTCAAAAGATTTTATGGATTCTCAACAATTCGTCTCCCACTGTGGTCGCCAAAAACGTGTTGGCGCAAAATTTGCGTTCATCGTAACACGTATCGAATTTTACAATGATAGTGTGCTCGCCGTAAAGTGAAAGTAAACGCAAAAGAGGAGCAAAAGGTATTTTGGTTTTTCACTCAAAGAAGAGCAAAATTGGAGGATAATTTGAGGATATTGTGAGGGTAGGTGGCGCAGAGCAGTTATAGGATTTATTATATTAATACGACGGTACTAAATTTACAGCGTTTTGTATTGTATACCGCAAAGTGAACGAGTGCAAGTATGGTCAAGTCATGGCAAGGTGCCACAACTGTCAAAAGGAAATTCGAGCAAGGTCACAAAATGGAACTGCCCCATTGAGGAATCATTTGACTAGTTGTCGAGGTAAGGCTTCTTCGGATGATAAGCAACTGGAATTGATTAGTTTGAGCTTTGCAACTAGTGAGAAACTTTTAACTACTTATAAGTTTGATTCTGAGGCCGTAAGAAAAGCTTTAGTTAAGATGATAATATTGGATGAATTGCCGTTCGACTTTGTCATGGGTTTAGGATTTAAATCATTCATGGAAGTTGCATGCCCGAAGTTTCGCATTCCAGCTCGTTGGACCATTCAGGGAGATTGTTTTCAAATATTTACCAATGAGAAAGCGAAGTTACAAGCATATTTTAGAACGTCTTCTCAAAGTGTTTCCATCACTACTGATACTTGGACTTCAATTCAAAAGATGAACTCCATGTGCGTGACAGCTCATTACATTGATGATGATTGAAATCTCCAAAAGAAGTTGTTGACCTTTGTTCCTAGTTTTTCTCATAAAGAAAATGATATTGGGGAGGCTTTGGAAATATGTTACGTGATTGGGGGATTGATAAGTTCTTCGTAGAGACTATGGATAATGCAAGTGCCAATGAAGTTGCTGTGAATTATTTGAGTGATAAGCATAAGAGCAAGCTTATTTTAGATGGAAACTACATTCACATGAGATGTGTTGCTCACATATTAAACCTCATTGTTACCGATGGCATGAGTATGCATGGTGTGTTTGATGCCATTAGAAGAGTTCGAGCTGTTGTTAAATACATTAAAAATTCATGTGGTCGATATGCTTTATTCAAAAAAGCTGTGAGTATGGAAGATGTCACTTATAAAGGTTGGTTGAGTTTGGATGTGCCCACTAGATGGAACTCTACTTAAAAGATGTTGGATGCAGCTCAAAAGTTACAAAAGGCTTTTGTGAGATATGAACGATTGGATCGTTTGATGAAGTTTGATCTTAGAGATGGTAATGGAAGCAAAGTGTTGCCTACTCTTGAGAATTGGGAGATTGTAAAAAGGTTGGTAAATATTTTGAAGAAATTTTACAACTTGGCTTTGAAGGTTTCTGGATCAAAGTCTGTAAGTGCTCATTCTTTCTTTCATGATATTGCAAATCTTCAGGCTCTTTTTAAAAAATGGAAAGAGAGTGGTCATATGGATTTATTTATGATGGCATCACAAATGGTAGCAAAGTATGACAAATATTGGAGTGCATTTGAAAAAATGAACATGTTGTTATACTTTGCAGTAGTTCTTGACCCGAGACAAAAATTGAAGTTTTTGAGATTTACGTTGATAGATATGCATGAAGCTGAAAAAGATGAGCAACTATTTCAAAATGTGAAGGGTGCAATTTATGAACTGTACAATGATTATAAATGCAAGTTTGCACCATCCCCTTCTCAAGTCGTGGCATTGGGAAGTGTTAATGATGTTGATGATGATGATGACTTTGATGAGAATATGACGAGACGAAGAAGGAATCGTTTCAAGAAGGTAGAACAAATAGATGGTGAAAGTAACAAGTCAGAGTTGGATAAATATTTAGTTGAGGATCTAGAGGATGATATCGATTCATTTGACATTTTAGCATGGTGGAAAGTGTTGAGTTATAGACTTCCCATTCTCAGCCGAATGACTCGTGATATTTTATCAATGCCTATATCTACTGTTGCTTCAGAGTCTTCATTTAGTACTGGAGGTCGAATGCTTGATTTATTTCGAAATTCATTATCTCCTAAAATTGTGGAATCTCTCTTATGCACTCAAGATTGGCTTCGATATTCTTATTCACCTACTGGTATTGAAGAAGATACGGACGATATTGAAAAACTTGAATATGGTAATGTTGATATTTTTATGACTAACTTAATTTGAATTGTAGATTTTGAGAAAATGGGTATGAAAGCGTATTCGAATTTTGAGGACATTTCAAGGATTAACGAAAACTAATAGAAGATGCTTTCAATCATATCCCTTACTCTTTTTAATCTAGCTTTACAATTATTATTGTTATAACATGGGAAATGTTATTAATCTTATATGAACATGGAATTTTAGACTACTTTTTGAAGCATTAGACGCGGATGATTTTGGACTAATATTTTTAAACTTGAAATTCAGAAATTTTGGATTATTCGAATTATGAGCCCACATTATTTTCGGATCGAAAATTTGGAATTATATACAATTGGACTCGAACTCGAACTTCAAAAAATATAATTCGGAAGTTCAGACTTGGGTGAAATTCAGACATCCGAGTCTGGTCCGAATGCTCACCCCCACTTACAGTATTACTCTTATAAACATGACTTGAACAAAAAACAACATGAAAAGCCTGGTGACGCTTCACGACAGTCGGCGGCGGGGGAACGGCGGTCGAGGCAAACTGTTTTAATGGAATTCACCATTGTGGAGCGACGAAGACGTCAACGGCACCAGACAGAATCGACGACACCAAGGTTAGAAGTCGGAGTCGAGGTGGTAGCAGGTCAACGGCGATGGACAGGATCAACAACACCGAGTATGGACCACAATGTCGGACAAAATCAACGGCACCGAGGTTGGACGAAGGAGTGCCAATAACACCGAACAGAATCGACGGCGCTGAAGTTGGAGGATAAAGGACCAAAAATAAAAGACTGATTATTTTTCTTGTTGTTGTTCGAAGAGAATCCAACAACTGAGATTTTATAGACGTCTCAAATCGGTAAGTCGATTCTCGTTCTCCTCAACATTTCTTAATTTGAGGATAATCTAATTAAATATTTTTTAATATAGTATTTATATTTTGAGAGGCTCTTTCAACGATTCTTTCTCGATTCGAGAGTCACTCGACTTTCAATTAATTTTTTTTCTAGAGATATTAGTAAAAAAAATCTTTCGTGAACGAAATTTTCATGTCTCAACAAAGTCACGTCTATTTGCGACGATTCGACGGACCGGCAGTCGATTTATGGGTCAACTCACAGGCGGAGCCAGCAACCCCTTCGTCGAATGCCTCCGCGGCTCCTCTGTTAGCATTTCCAGCGGATCGAAAGTTTCTTTATCCCAATTTGTTTCGTCATCTCGGCTGGTTTCCGATACGTCGCTGGATTTTTTCGTTTGAAGGATGGTGCTGGAGGAGAGGTTTAGGACCGTGCGGAGCGTCGGGGAGGAATGCATTCAGTTGGATGAGTTGATGGCTCTCTTGACGAAGAAGCCTCAGGTAAACGATTTTTTACTATCTGAGGAAGTATCACCGTTGCGATCGTTCTCTGTTGTATGATATTATGATACCAAAATTGCAATTCCAATGCTTGTGTTTTAGGCTTTGCGGTGTAATGGGTAGTTTGATCATCGTGTTATATCCGAAACTTGTGGAAAGGCCACATGATAATTAGGACTGCACGGATTTATCGAACTGTACTTAACTCGAATTGAATTTAACCTATTTTATCAGAAACATTGATGGGATTTTGTGGTATCTGGCTGATTTATTTGTTTGGTTCCTTCTTCGTTGCACCTGGCAATGGAGATTAATGATTATCTTATTTAGTCCTTGTGTGTTATAAGATGCGTCCTTGTCAAACAACAGTAGATTGAGAAGATCTGAATCTTTGTTTGATAGATTGTTCGATGGACCAGGGTGTTATGAAGACAATAAACATGAATAAACTTACATCTGCTGGGTGCAAAGTGAAGATCTGGATCGCTAATTGGTTTGCTCAGTTGAACAACATGATGGGCAGGGATTTAAAGAAAATCCAGACTGTTGGCCGTAACCTGATTGAGATCTGGAAATATGTCGGCATGGACCTCACGGACAATAAACTTGAGCTTTTGTGGTCATCAAAAGAAATTAATTCACGGTCACATGAATAGTGGCCACTTGTAATGGATATCGCGCGACAAAAAAAGCTTCCTCGGATAATGAGGTAATGGGGAGAAGCTTGGGGCTGTATTTCAATTCATGGTTATCTTGCATTAAGGCATTGATTGAGTTTTATTCCCATTTTCTTCTGACAGGTGTTCATAGATTATGGGACGTAGTGAGCAGCAGGATGAACTTATAGGGCTCAAATTTTCTACCCATGCATGCAATGTGCGGACATCTTCTTCCTGATGGTGGAAATGCAACTTGCTGGATTCTAATTTATCCCATCACCGAAAGGTAACTAAAGCATCATAATGAGACATGCCATATTAAGAAATTGCCTCTGTAGTTGAAATAAGATTCTGGGCATTTGTTTTAATTCTGTAATGAAAAAAAGTCATCTTCAATTAAAAAAATAGGATGCCCTCGACCTAAATTTTCTTTTAGTTGCACAAAATGATCATCATTTTGTAATCTTCTTCGTGGTGCTTAACTTAAAAGAGCTTTTACCTGCAATACTGGAGCCGGTCAGGATTCTGTAAATTCAAGACCAGTAATTCCAATGAAGTTGGACATTTTTATAGGCTAGCTTGTTTGGCACATTCGCAAGTGATTCTGAACCAGTGTTATAGTCGTTGTATTTAATATCACTGTGTAGATGGTTCCAACTTTTTAACATTTTCCTTGCACGTCTTTGGTTCTGGCAGTGCTGAATAACATTTAGTTAAAGTTTCTCCACAGGCCGACATTTGTCGATTCGGAACAGATCAGCACAAGGTTAACATGCTTGCATGGGAATACTGTGATGACATGAAGAAAAAGAATAAACCTATTATTTTGTCACTCCGTATGCTCCATCTTTGTTTCTCACTGTTCTTTACTATGGTTTTGTTTGGCTATTTGCTTTGTTGTCTTATGCTGCCATTGGGATGTGCAGATATGCTTCCTGGTCTCCAGCAAGGACAAGAAAAGATGTGAAAAAGTGATCCATCACCTTCCATTTTTATGGAGGACGAAGAGGATGATCTCAAAATAATTGATAAAAATGATGTCTATGCTGGCTAAATTGAGGCTGCATGGTTAATTATTGCATTGTTACCAGTTAAATTAAGTTAGTTCACCATTGTTGAATTCTTACCATGAAAACTGCCCTTCTGGGCGGAAGTAAATGTAAAGATAAAGAAAGCCTATTGTCCTACCAAGATTTTTGAGGGAAAACAGTGTCTGGAGTACATTAAGTACTGCCTTGGTTTAATGAGTTCAAGGTGGAGAGATCCCCTGATAACGTTTGACAAGTAAGTTTCTTTCATCCATCATTTAGCCTTTGAAATTCTATAGTTTCTTATAATTTTGACTTAATAAGTACGTCTCAATTTTTTACCAAATGTCTGCCTTGACATGGTTTTTAGAAATTTAACAAAATGTTATGAGTTTTCTTCTTCCACCGTGTAGTGTATGATTTTATGGTATTCACAAGCTTTGAAGCACTTATTGCTGATTACGAAACTGGTGATCTAACCTGCGCCTGCACCTGCGCCGTCAAAAGCTTTGAACAAAGATACTTGAGGTGAGCTACCCAGGCCTCCCACATGTATATGTCCCGAATTTAGAAATCTTGAAAGCTCATTCAGATCGTAAATATTCTCTCGCATCATGGTGTCTGCTAGTAAAAGAAAAGGAACAAATACGATTTTTGGGAGTTCCTCGGCATATAAAATGCAAGTAACTTTTGCTCTGTTTCTGCGTCTCCAACCTTTGTGCGACCATTTCACGAGAGATGCCAAATGCAAAAGACTTGTTGAAGCGGGTCAAGGTACGCGAAGCCGATTTCTGCATCTGAGTATGGTGGGTACAGCCCGGTGAAACTTCTTTGGCTATATACCGTGCAGGCTTAGAGTCACCATGTGATTTGTACGACTAACTTGGAAGATTGATTCCTGAGAGGTATTCGAATGCTAGGAAGGGAGAGAATTCATGTGGTTTACTCAAGAGGCATCCTTTTTATTGAATGATCTAGGCAGGCAGTTGGCACATTCGAAAGGGTATCCGGGTTTTAGGATTTACCTCAGGCTCGGGGTCGTCCACATAAAATAAGGAAAAGGAATAAGAAAAAAAGTTGGTGGGATGGATGATAGTTTGGTTTGGCTTAGGCTAGTATTAAAATCCCATCGTCATGCCACTCAGCTTATAACCTCCATTAGAATATAACCATCTGATATGCCCTTTGCCCAAATGGCACCATTATTGACGTACTTTCTTTAAATTTAAAAAGAAATCTATCCACACCTCCACTTGGGTTTTGCTTCTCTTTGATTTGACCCGAAATGGTGACTGTTTTATCTTTTTCCCCTTTTTTAAAATGTCTCCCTAAGCGGCGTCGCTGTTGTCTCCCTGACCCGGGCCTGCTGGTTCTTGGGTCTTCCCTAAGCCGGCTCCCCTACTCTTAGTCTCTAGAAGATCGTGCTGCCAAAGGAGTAGTGGCTTGGCTCATGCTAGGGCAAAAGTTTGGGTTGGGGGGCTTGACTGAATGTCTTCTTAACGAGCTACTCCTTTTGATGATAGTACGAAGAACTTCTTGAGGGGAGACGGTGAGAGGCATATGAGGACCGCTTGCAAAATTTGGCTTGTGGAGTTGCCGGCTAGCAGGCCATGTTGTTAGACCCTGTGGCTGGTGCTACTCCTACTGCTATTTGGCTACCCTTGAGAGCGCCCTGTGGTTTTGGATGGTTTGTGCGTGTTGCTGGACCCTTGTGTTGATGCTGGAAGATTGATCCACTTTTGAAGTTTAATTGTTTTAGGATTTGTGTTAGCTCGTCTGTGTATGATCCTTATGCGGGATCACATGACTTGGTTGGGTCGGCGTGTTTTTCTGTGGTTGTGTGCCTAGGTGGTCTATTTGTTTCGTATAACCTCGAGCTTTGAGAGGCGATAAATATTTCCGGTTGATCCGAGTTCCGTTTTCCATTAATACAATTATTTACCGGACCAGGAAAAAAAAAAGAAAATGTCTCGAGTGATAAGACCCCATGAATTCATGGGATTGGGAACGCGGTTTCTGGTGTCTTTTCTATCTCCATGATAGCTAGTGTGGAATTAGGAGCATTTACACTTTTTTGGTACGAAATAGGTCTAATGATAACTCTATGAAAATAGAGTTAAGGAATCATATTTTAGACTTAATTTTGGTTACTTTAATGTCTTCTCACCTTCGTATACTTTGTATGTATTGATAATGAGAGGAAAGAATAGTTGAAGAAGGAATAAGGAGCTACGAAGAAGTTAGATTCGAATGGTCGGTAATCAATACAGCTGTGCGAGACGCAAGAGAGGAGGCCGAATACTTAGTGCAAATGCAACAGGGTTCAGTGCAGCCGTAACGAAGGGTCAGCCAATGGACCGAACATTTAGTGCAGTTGCACCAGATTTCCGTGCAGTTGCATGTACGAACGCCAAGAATATTTTCTTTCCAGATTTTCTTATATTTTCTAGGGTTATTTCTAGGATATACATAAAGACTTTTTGAATCCTTTTGAGAAGGGGGATTCGACCTAGGAGGTTATTGGAGACAAGAGTCGACGACCGAGACGATTTCACCGACTTTATTTTTCTTAGTTTTCTTCATGTCGATTACTTTTGGATTTGATTTATTGTTTTCGTTTTCTTTAGCTATGAACTAAATCGTTTTTATAGGGCATGATGGAACCTCGTGTTCTTATATAATCGTGAACCTGCTTCCTTTATGTGATTCAGATTTTTATTAATTGTTTATCCAATGATGTTTTTAATGTGTGTTAATTGACTGATCACTCTCGAATTGGATAGCCTCAGAAGTGTCTGTGTTGGGAAATCGGGCTTTAGTGTGAATGATAAGAATATATCAAAACACCTTAGGAAACTATATAGGATTTGTATATAATGGGTCATCACTAATTCCTTGCCTAGGAATAAAGTAGGGAATTCGATACATGGTGGTATGTTTTCGGATGTTCGGGAGGACTATGGGGAGAGTCTAGCGACCTATGTTAGCAATTATAATAATTTGGTAGCAATATGAAGATGGGGATCGGGTGCATAGGACGTGAGGGGAAGTCGGATGTCCTAGATATTATTGTAAACCTTAGTTGTTTTTTTTTATTTCTCGCTTCTACTTAAAATCAACATTCTTTCTGCTGACATCGATTGATTGTCGAGAACGACGCTATGTGTATTTTTGTCAACAAAATTTCTGTAGAATCGACCCTTGTTTGCCCTTGCTATTCTAGTTAGGTTGAAATATGAATTTATTTTTCTGCGTCGACGCGTATCGCTGTGACACTGATAGCCATGCCCTCTTATTGCTAATGTAATATGTATATGGAGCATCCCGTGAATTAAATTACGGAGTCCCTCGAAATGCGAGGGGTTTGTCGGTTTGTTTGGTAAATAATAAGGATATGAAAGGAAAGATGGAACAAAACTCCCTCGGTTTACAAGAGATTACAAAACTAGTTTTCACATAAAAATACGAAAAAAACGGCATACACGAATATCACCCCTCTCATGGCCTGAGCGAGAGATGGATTTGGAATTCTTGACCAAGATGTGCGATTTGACTTTTAAGTCTTCTAAGGAGGGTTTCTTTCATCGTCTACGTTATGGAAACTGAGGTCAAACACTTCCTTGAGAGTTGTTTATTTCTTTTCCTCGTAGCACACCCAACTCTTCTTAGCATTCAAAGTTCGACTTCTTGTTGGCGCGGAAAATGTTGTTTCCCACAATACGTGTCGAATTTTACAGTGAAATGTGGTCGCCGTTAAAGTGAAAGTAAACGCAATACAGTAGTATTGAATTTACAGCGTTTGGTGTTGTACACAGCGAAGTGAATAAATACAAATATAACAAGTAAACAATAATATCTGAATTCAATACAATGATACCGAGCTTGCAACGTTACACTTACAGACATGACTCGAACGGGAAAATAACAAGAAAGGCTTGGTGACGCTTCACGACGGTCGGGGGCGGACGAGAGGCGATCGAGACGAACTCCTTTCGTGGAATTCACCTTGTAGAGTGTAGGTGGCGACGGGTATGGACACTAAGGGCTTGAGGCTCACCCTAGTGGTGGGGCGAAGGCGGGATTTGATCGTCAAGGGCCGGAGGCTCACCTTGACGATGGAGTGATGGGGCATTCAATCGTCAAGGGCCGGGGGCTCACCCTGACGGTGGAGTGAAGCGGAATTTTGGTGTCAAGGGCCGAAGACTCACCCTGACGGTGGAAGGATGCCAAGGGCCGGAGGCTCACCCTGGTAAGGTAAAAGTAAAAGCAAAAAAGTAAAAGACTTGTGTAAGCAAATGTAATCGCTAACCCAAGATCACCGTATCGATTTGGGACACCAAGAATGGGGAAAACGGAAGCGTACTTGATTGCGCCATGATCTCCAAGAGAAAGAACGCGGAAGTGACGATCCTTAGCAGCAATCCGGAAGAGACGAACAGTATAATCTGCAGCAAGAAAAACGGCGCCCTAGGACTTCCCCTTTCTTCTGATAAAACGGCCGATGGAACAACAATCCTTTTTATTTGTTATCAGCGAAAGAGGGGACCTAGCGCTTACATTAGTCAACGGGCCCTTCCATCGCGGGCTTACGCAGATACTTGGCCTACACCGAATTGCCGTCCAGCCCACATCATACAATGACCGTGATGTCGCAAAAGTCCATAACAAAGATCACCGAACCTCAATGGACTATCATGCATTGTCCCGTAATCAACATACAACCCGTTTTTTTTTAAGATAGATAAAATATAATTAATTATAGCCCAAAGGAATTTTATAAACAAAACAAAAGAAAGAAAACAAAGGTTCAATAAAATTCCAATATTCTCCCACTGGGCTATGATTAATTTCAAAAACTCAAAAACTTTACTTTAAAAGACTCTCGGGATGTACACAGATATGGCCATATCATAGAAAACGATATACGGGACAACATCTCAAAACAACCTCGGCCATCAAAGTCGCTAACACCGAACCATGGCCGTCGTCACATCATTTACCGACATTAGACACCATGATCACAAGCATCCACAACTCTAACGCCAATAGGTCAATGTGGCGGTGTAGCCGAAAATAACATCCCTCAATGGTGATCACAATGATGTTATTTCCGGTCAGTCCTATAAATTTTCCTGTAACCTTTATACTTCATAGAATTCAGGAAAAACCCTCTGTAACCCTTTATATTTCACAGAAGTCAGAGAAAACCTCTGTAACCTACATACTTCAGTGAAATCAGAGTACCCATCCGTAACCTCAATGCTTTAGAAAAGCCGGATGAAATAAGCTGGCACTATTGCCATCGTATGTCTCAAAACAAAACTCGTGAGAACCTCAATGGTGTCATCAGAGACATACTAATTTGACAAAACCGTCATGCTCAAGATAAACGCAAAATCTTGAGACTTTCACACATATGCACATGTAACAACCAACATAATGAATAACAGATGATCATCATATAATCATTGAAACTTTAAAATGTTTCAATCATACATCAACATGGATGTCAAAAACATCCAACACAAACTCCCACTAACCAAGTACATCAAAAGACTCTACCACCCCCATACTGGTAACATGAACCTGAAAAACACCAGGTGGTAATCCCTTGGTTAACGGGTCTGCAATCATCGCGTCAGTGCGGATGTGCTCAATCTCAACATCCCCTTTCTTTACATGATCCCTGACAGCGAGATATTTGATCTCTATATGTTTCAAACCACTCGAACTCTTGTTGTTCTTCGAGAACATCACAGTTGTGCTGTTATCACAAAATATCCTAAGTGGCCTACATATAGAATCAACAACTACAAGCCCCAATATAAAGTTTCTTAGCCAAATAGCGTGTGTCACTGCCCCATAACATGCCACAAACTCTGCCTGCATAGTGGATGAAGCTGTCAGAGTTTGCTTCACACTTTTCCGAGAAACTGCCCCACCGGCCATCATGAATATGTATCCTGAAGTAGATTTCCTATCATCTGGGCATGTCCCAAAGTCAGAATCAGTATAACCCACTACTTCAAGACTATCTGAGCGCCTGTACACAAGCATATAATCACGTGTCCCCTTTAGATACCTCATAACTTTCTTGGCAGCCATCCAGTGATCAGGACCTGGATTAGACTGATATCTCCCAAGAACACTCACTGCAAATGCAATGTCCGGCCTAGTGCAAACCTGAGCATACATCAAACTCCCAACAGCACTAGCATAAGGTATACTCACCATCGACTTCTTTTCAAAGTCATTCTTAGGACACTGATTTTTACTGAATTTGTCCCCCTTTTGTACAGGTGCAACACTGGGTTTACAACCCTCCATCTCAAAACGTTTCAATACTCTATCAATATATGCCCTTTGAGAGAGTCCCAATAGCCCACGAGATCTATCTCGACATATATCTATGCCAAGAACAAAAGATGCCTCCCCAAGGTCTTTCATATCAAAAGACTTTGTCAACATTATTTTGGTTTCACGGAGCAACCCAACATCACTACTAGCAAAGAGGATATCATCAACATACAAGACCAGAAAAATATACTTACTCCCACTGGTCTTTAGGTAGATGCAATGATCTACTTTATTTTCAACGAATCCAAAAGAAGTCACTACTTCATCAAATTTTAAGTACCACTGACGAGATGCCTGTTTCATACCATAGATAGACTTCTTAAGCTTACAAACCATATTCTCCTTACCAATTTCCTTAAATCCCTCAGGTTGTTCCATATATACATCTTCTTCAAGACTACCGTTTAGAAAAGCAGTCTTAACATCCATCTGATGCAGTTCAAGATCAAAATGTGCAACCAAAGCCATGATAATACGAAAGCCATCCTTAGAGGAGATGGGAGAAAAGGTCTCGGTATAATCAATACCTGGTTGTTGTGTAAACCTTTTCGCCACTAACCTTGCCTTATAGCGATCCACCTTTCCATTGGCATCCCTCTTAGTTTTGAACACCCATTTACACCCAACTGGTCGATGACCATCGGGTAAATTCACAAGCTCCCACACATCATTCTGTGACATCGAAGTCATTTCCTCTCGCATAGCATTAAGCCACATACTACTATGGGGAACAGAAACAGCCTCCCGATAGCTCAAAGGATCTGTCAGACTAACATCAGATTCACCAAGATAAACTATATAATCATCACTGATAGCAGGTCGTCTTTGTCTAACAGACCTCCTGACAGGAGCCTCTTGAGAAGAAGACTCAGGCTGTGTGAAAAAATCATCAACAATGGGCTGTTCAGTAACATCACTGGGTACAATCGGCACGTCACTATGTGGGATTGAAAGAGGAAAGAATACTTTCTCAATCTGCTCGAAAGTGTCTGAAACATCAACTCCAGTACTAACCTCATCAGCAACATCAAACTCCAAGAACCTTGCATTCATGGAGTCAATCACAGTCCTCCCACGACTAGGATAATATAACATGTACCCTTTAGACCTATCAGGATATCCTATGAAAAAGCAACGAGAAGTCCTTGACTCGATTTTACTCATATGGGGATTGAAGATTTTAACCTCAACAGGACACCCCCACACACGAAGATGATTAAGGCTAGGTTTACGACCAGTCCAAATTTCGAAAGGAGTTTTGAGAACAGATTTTGAAGGAACACGGTTAAGGATATACAAAGCAGATCTAAGCGCTTCACCCCATAGAAAACAAGGTAGGTTAGACCTACTCATCATGCTTCTCATGTCCATAAGGGTGCGATTTCGCCTTTCGGCCACACCATTTTGTTCGGGCGTATAAGGCATAGTATATTGTGGAACAATTCCACATTCCTGTAAGTACTTAGCAAACGGTCCCATTTGTTGTCCAGAACCATCATGTCTACCATAGTACTCACCACCACGATCAGACCGTACTACCTTAATCAATTTATCTAACTGCTTCTCGACTTCAGTCTTAAAGACTTTAAATTTGTCGAGAGCTTCTGACTTCTCTTTAATGAAATAGAGATAGCCATACTGAGAAAAGTCATCTATAAATGTTATAAAATACTTGTTTCCACACAAGGTAGTAGGATAAGGTCCAGAGATGTCAGTGTGGATGATTTCTAAAAGCTCTAAGCTACGAGTAGCTCCTTTCTTCTTAGACTTGGTGAATTTGCCTTTAATGCAATCTACACAAGTTTCTAGGTCACTGAAATCAAGAGAAGGTAAAATTTCATTTTTGACTAATCTTTGAATCCTTTCTCTCGATATGTGGCCTAAACGTTTATGCCACAACAGACAAGAATTTTCAACGGATAAAGGTCTCTTGGAGGTACTCAACTCAACCGAGAAATTTTGAAAAGGAGTAGGAGTCAAAAGCAATTGAAATAATCCATTATTTAGAATTCCAGAACCAACAATCTGAGAATTCAAGGACAATCGAACTGAACATCGTTCAAAAAGAAAAGAGTATCCACTAGAGTTCAAAGCTGAAATAGAAATCAAGTTTCTTCTAATAGTGGGAACGTAAAAGACATTTCTCAACATGAGAACATGATTTGACTCTAGAACAAGACGAACAACTCCTATGGACTCGACTTGGACTTCAACATCGTTCCCCACTTTAAGCTTTGACTCCGTTTCACTTGGTTTCCTTATGCTCTTGAACCCCTATAATGTCATAGTAACATGCACAGAAGCTCCACTATCAATCCACTACGAACTAGGTGAGACATCAACTAGATTCGATTCAAAACATACTAGAACAGAAGAGTTAACTCCAGACTTATTTTGCTCAAGTCGAGCCTTAAGCTTAAAACAATCCTTCTTCATATGTCCTAACTTTTGGCAATAGAAACATTTGATATCCTTTTTAGAGACAACCTTTGAACCTCCCTCACTCTGATCGTGACCATGCCTCTTAAAGCCCGTATTCTTAGAAGCACCGGGGTGAAAACGCTTAGAGTGCTTCTTACCCTTCACAAAAGAAGGTCTAGAAGAAGACACAAGAAAGGCACTCTCATTCTTCTCCCTCTTAAGTTTCTCCTCCTCCGCCATACACTTACTAATGAGATCATTGATAGTCCAACTCTCGTTTTGGGAAATAAAGGCAGTTTTGATCTGAGAGAAATTCGGAGGCAATGAATTGGGAGCATGAAGAATGATGAACTTATCTGGGAGAGGAATCTCAAGGCTTTTTAGTTTGGACTGGAGGGAAATCATTTTCAGAATATAGTCTCTCACTCCTCCCACATTGTCATAAGACATACTCGTCAGTTTTTTCAACAGGACACTAGATTCAGCCATATCGGGTACAAGGTACCTATCTCCAAGAGCAGTGAGCAACTCCTTAGCAGTGGAAGCCTCAGGTAACCCACTCAACAGATGTTCTGAAATTGATCTCCTCATGGCTAGAAGACTCATATAGTTCGAATGCTCCCACTTGCTAAAGTACTCCCTTTCCATTGGGGTACTAGCCTCAGTAAGCGGAGCGAGGCGATCCACTCACAAGGCTAAATCCAGATTTACAAATCCCAGGGCATACAGAAGCTCATCCTTCCACTTATTGAAATTAGATCCATTTAGGACCTCAACTATGCCAACACCGGTATTGTTCAAGGCAAGAGTGACTGAAACAAGAAGAACAAATACATGAGTGAACATAACAGCAATAGTCATTTACATAGACTATCAACCAGAGAGCCTCAAACAACGCCAAATGCAGTAAATCCAACACCTTTGGGCAGAAGGACCCCACACCAGCAAAGTCAAGACACTCTAGCAACCCTCAACAAGTCCGAGAAAATCCCACCTATCACTTTGAGTGAGCCGCTTTGGCAGCCAAGCACTCAAAGCACAAATATGAGATAACTCACTTGCTGAGAACACGCGCGATTGTAAGAAAACCCGGTTGTCACTCAGGTCGAGTCGCTTTGGCAACCAAACGACCAGAGCACAAATCCAAAAGCCGCTTACCCTTAATGCACATGCCCGTGAGATGACCCACCTGTCACCGTAAACGAGCCACTTTGGCAGCCAAACGCTTACAGCACAAATGTAAAAACACCGACAAGTTCACTCACAAAGATCACATGTTCCCTTAGTCACATATGTACGCTCAATAATAACCCTTTTTTTTATAGGGGCTTCCGCAGCTGCGGAATGATCGGCCGTAGCTGCGGCGCGCGGTAACAGAATGTTCCGCAGCGGCGGAATGATCCGCCGCGGCTGCGGTGCACGGTAACAGAATGTTCCGCAGCGGCGGAATGATCCGCCGCGGCTGCGGTGCACGGTAACAGAATGTTCCGCAGTGGCGGAAGGACGTCTGTTCGTCTTCCTCTAAACCTAATTTCGCGAAAACCGATCCTAATCACCATAATCGATCCCAAATCGCGAAATCTTTTCAGAAATACATAATCAAACATCGTGCGGATCCCAGATCGACAAACGGTTGCTTTGATACCACATGTAAGCAAATGTAATCGCTAACCCAAGATCACCGTATCGATTTGGGACACCAAGAATGGGGAAAACGGAGGCGTACCTGATTGCGCCATGATCTCCAAGAGAAAGAACGCGGATGTGACGATCCTTAGCAGCAATCCGGAAGAGACGAACAGTATAATCTGCAGCAAGAAAAACGGCGCCCTAGGTCTTCCCCTTTCTTCTGATAAAACGGCCTATGGAACAACAATCCTTTTTATTTGTTATCAGCGAAAGAGGGGACCTAGCGCTTACATTAGTCGACGGGCCCTTCCATCGCGGGCTTACGCCGATACTTGGCCTACATCGAATTGCCGTCCAGCCCACATCATACAATAACCGAGATGTTGCAAAAGTCCATAACAAAGATCACCGAACCTCAATGGACTATCATGCATTGTCCCGTAATCAACATACAACCCGTTTTTTTTTTTAAGATAGATAAAATATAATTAATTATAGCCCAAAGGAATTTTATTAACAAAACAAAAGAAAGAAAACAAAGGTTCAATAAAATTCCAACAACTTGGAGTCTGTGTTTGTGTTTTGTCGTCGTTGTGGTTGTTGTCTGTTGCGATCCTTTTATAGCTCATGATCTTTTGATTGAATTACTCAGCAGATTCGGGATCTTCTTGGGTCGTGTGCACGATCTTCCTCCTATTTTGTAGGAAGTGTGCGCAGCATATCTCAACCATCCCCTCCGATCTTGCCACGTGTCATTTCCCTTGATCGTGGCTTGGTTGTGCGCTTGAGAGTGTTCTTAGATCGAAGCTCAGCGAAGCTCTCGAATATGGTTAACCCCAACTCTCGAGCTCGGCAACTATTACTCGAGCAGCCTATTCTCGAGCTCTCGAGAGCTGCCTCTCGAACGGGAAGCTTCCCAGTATTCGGGCGTCTTCTCGAGTGTCACTTCTCTGAGCTTCGTTGTTTTGACTCACTTGAGACAAAGCCCGAAATTCATGTGTCAACTCTTTTGAAAAATCGAAATTTAGAACATAATAATCTCAGCTGTGTAATATTTTAGAATCTCGAACTTTCTAATGTTGACTGTATGCAATCTCATAAAAGTAACGAATGTTTATGCATCATGGCAACACCACCATGAAAAAGGGACATATTAAAAGAAACAAGATATCCGATCATTGAATGACGGCCTCATTTGCTTCGTAGAGATGAAAGGGGTTTGGAATTTCATGAGATTCGCAAGTTTTTGTACTAAGATAAATAAATAGTTTTATAATTGTGAAGTTTGTAAAATATATTAATTCATTAAGTGCTAAATTTAAAAGCCGGTCGAACAAGCATGGTCATTCATTTAAACCAAACTTTGATAATCAGCAACTTCTTTTTGAGTAAACAAAATTTTGATCTCTCCCGCCAACACACAATAACTAGAAATTCGAATTCTGACCAAATAATATGTATGCCTGAATTTATCGTTTATTTACCAAAAAAAAAAAGAAAACAGAGAGCAGTAACTACCCCATAAATCTTTTTTTTTTTTATAATCCTCTTACCCAACAACAATTCCACTCGCTCATTTATTGGTCTGTTTTGTAATCTACTTACTTATAAGAAATAAAATAAAATAAAAGTATTTGATTTAACAAGTTTTCAAACTGAAAATTTTATTAAAGCTTGTTTACTTCTTTATTTTGTTAAAACCTCCTTCCCCTGGGAGCAACTCGGCGGCGGCGGCATTTGGAAAGAGCCAAAACCTTTGTTTGGGTCGAATGACCTTGGGAGGTGATGCAGTCTTTTCACAAAAAAAAATTAAAAAATAAATAAAGAAAACATTCTAAATTTTATGAATATAAAATTATAAAAAAATATGAATAGTTTGAGTGTTCGTAGAAAATAGGAAAAAATGAGAATAAATTTCAAATTGTAAAACTTACTGAATTTAAAAAAAAATTGGGGAAAGAAAGGTTCATGTTGTAAATTATATAAAATTTTTAAAACATAGAAAATTTATTCTCTTATTGTACCAATTTGCTCCAACTGTCTTAAAAAGTTCTATTTAATAAAAATATTATTTAATGAATTATAAAGGTACTTATACTATTACACGTAATGCTTTCGTGATTGTTAAAAGCACAACCCAAGGACACAACTCACAACACCTCTTGTTATTACACGTGTTTGTTAAAGCCGACAAAAACTTTTCGTCCAATAACAAAAAACACAGACACAGAGACCCACAACCTCAATTCCTCTTCCTGTCTATCCCCGCCTTCCTACTTAGTCTTCTTCCCAACTCTTTCCCCCAACAACAAGAAAGCTAAAAAGCAAAGCATGGGCGGCAATCCCTTCAATCAATCCCAACCTTTTCCATCTCTACTTACGTGACAAGATCCCTTCTTTACCTCAACCGAATTGTTGTTGTTGTTGATAATAATTTTAAAAGAAACAAGAATAAGAGGTGGAAAAGGTGGGGGGTGGAAGCAGTGGCCCTCTGAATGAGGTGGGGTTGGGGAAGTGGTGTATTTGTCTGCTTTCTGACATCATCCCGCAATACTGGTACGACGACCGACTGTGATACTGTTAGAAAAAAAAAATTAAAGGTGAGAAGCGAAGTCGAAGCTGCACCCTCCCCCACAATCTCCTCCCCTCCCACCTTTGTGTTTACCTCTGTTGCTGTACAATACTCGGAATAGGAAATTGGGGTCGTTGCTTTTAAGGGTTAAAGAGTTGGAGTGGATGTGTTGCGTCCAATATCGAGGCATCTCATTGGCCCTCTCCATCCCCTTTTCCTCTGATTTGGTTGTCCTTTTTTTTGAAGAAGAAAAGAAAGAAAAGAATGTTTATGTTAATGTGAGGTATTGTTGTTAACGATTAACCGAGGGTGGTGATGTTGGTAGTGGTGGTGGTGGCCCGTTTTACTTTCGTCACCCATTTTAAGTCCGGAAAAGATTTCCACCACCTCTCTTTCTTCCTTCCTTTCTCTCTTTTTCCCTCCCCTGCTGCTTTCCTTTCAATTGATGTGCTGAACTTCTGTTGGATTGACCTTTAGCCGGTTGGGGTTGATAATTATCTGGGCGAGTGTTTTCGATTGCCTTCTCGTTCGTGGGTTTTTGACTGTTGATGTAGATTTGTTTTTCTTTGGGAGAACAAGTCCTAACAGGTGATGATTGTTTGCCTTGCTTTTTGGGTATCTGATGCATTTACTGGTTTTTGTTCTACAAATATTTTTTTGGACGGGGGAGGGGGGGGGGGGGGGGGGTTCTTTAATTGGGTTGCTGCGGCTATTTCGTTTGAGGTTATTGGGATTTTGGTGATGGTGCTGTTGATTATTTTGGGTCGATTGGAGGGTTAAGGTTTTCTTTCTTAGGGTTCTAGGATAAAAGTTTTGGTTCACAGGAGTTTGGCCTGCAGGGTGGAGTTTTTGGTGAGATGGCTTTCTCTTCCATTCTCGGAAGGTTTTAGACCTTTGGATTAGGTTGCAAGTCCATATTATGATGTCCAATTGACAAATCTACATGTTTTCTTGTTGAGCTGGATCTGAGTTAGGAATTCTGATGTTTGATCTGTTTGGCTTTTGTTTATCGTCCGTTGAGAAGATCGTCTAAGTCAGACTGGTCCGAGTGATCGTACCGGGCGGGAGAAATAAGTTTCTGGTAGGGGGGATAAGAGGATTTGATAATCGAGGAGGATGTTCTTAGTCTTGGATCTGCAGATTAATCTTGTATATGGAGATTTTTACTGCCTTGTCTAGAATAGGATAATCATGGGTTTCTTATTTTTTGTCAAAGAAGTTAACTGAAATTGAGAATCCTTGATTCTGATGATGGTATGAATTTTTAGATGACAAGGGTCTGGTTTCTGGATTTCGTGCAGGGTATTCCACGCGTGAAGAGAAGTGACAGGATGCACTTTTATTCATTTGGATTTGACCCATGCATCGGTGAATTGGATATTGGATACTCTTGAAGTTGCTCCTCCGCTCATTATCTCCACATTGTCATCTGTTTGATCCCCACATCATTTTCAGGGCTGTGCCTTCTGACGATGGTCAAGTCATCTGCGTCATATTCTCTGCTGTTGATGGATAACCTGTTCCGATATCTCCTGGTTGGGTTTCTGTGGACACCATTCATGACAGTTCTTGTGAGAGGTCTGTGTGGATTCGTAGATTGACCAAATCGTCCTTCTGCTCGTGTATCTGATCGAATTGTGCATTGGCGATGCTGTTTGGCTTTTGGGCGAGCTAGTGATATAATAATCTGCACGCTGGCACCTGTCAAGTGTGTTGACAAAAGGGGCGGGAGTACAATCTGCTTGTTGCGCTGTCAATGGAGAACCACCATCTTTCGACATTTCTGTCGATGGATTCTGGCTTTCTAACGCACGATGAACTGGAGAGAGAGATAAACGGATCGACCATTCACGCCGGGCCGCCTGATATTAATCTCCCACTATCAACCAGGCCCAGCCCTCCTCCCTTGGCTTGGAGTGACGCGACTGACATCTTGGATGTTGGTTTAGCACCTCAAGTATATGAACATGAAGTAGGCATCACCATCCCAAAACTTGCCCGGAAGAGCGCCAAGCGTCTAGATAGCATTTGGGGTGCCTGGTTTTTCTTCAGTTTCTACTTCCGACCTGTGCTGAATGAGAAATCGAAGTCCAAGGTCATCCAGGACAGTAACGGTGTTTCTGGATTCGACAAATCTGACCTGCAGCTCGACTCTTTCATGGTTCAGCATGATATGGAGAACATTTACATGTGGGTATTTAAGGAAAGGCCAGAAAATGCGCTCGGAAAAATGCAGCTCAGGAGCTATATGAACGGTCATTCCAGGCAGGGAGAGCGTCCGTTCCCGTTTAGTGTGGATAGAGGATTCGTGCGATCCCATAAGATGCAGAGAAAGCACTATCGTGGTCTCTCTAACCCTCAGTGCGTGCATGGAATTGAATTAGTTCGTGCTCCTAATCTGAGCAATCTCGTTGAGGAAGACAGGAAGAGGTGGATGGAGGTTACTGGTCGCGACTTCAATTTTTTGGTCCCTCTTGAAGCGAGTGACTTCAGTTCGTGGAGGAACCTGTCAAACTCTGACCTTGAGCTCGAGCGACATCTGCCTCCAGAGAAGACCAATGGAAATCACCAGCCCCGTAAGCTGCTAAATGGCTGTGGTCTGAATTTGTCTACCCAGCCTTCCTCGGATCAAAGCAATGGTGACGTGGTGGACCTTTCGCCAGTACGCAACAAGAGGAAGAAGGACTTCTTCCAGAATGGCGATGAGCTTAATCTTCCAAACGGATCTCACTCCGATCAGGGTTTGGATCTAAAAATCCACAATGTTGAGCCATCATGGTTTAACGACTTCAATGGGGTAATGAAGAATGTGTATGGTCCGGTTACAGCTGCAAAAGCCATATATGAAGATGAACAAGGGTTTCTGATCATCGTTAGTCTCCCTTTTGTGGACTTACAAAGTGTCAAAGTCACTTGGAAGAACAACAACTTGCATGGCATTGTGAAGGTGTCTTGTGTTAGTACGGCTTGCAAACCACTCATCAAGAGACATGATCGGACTTTTAAATTAACAGATCCGACACCTGAGCATTGCCCTCCTGGAGAGTTTGTCCGGGAAATAGCTCTGCCCACCCGAATCCCTGAAGATGCAGAGCTTGAAGCTTATTGTGATCAGACAGGGACTGTGCTGGAGATCAATGTGCCCAAGCATCACGCCGGGCCAGAAGAACACGAGGTTCGTGTGTGCTTCCGCCCCTCTGCTTGGAGTGACTGAGACCGAGACAGGGGGTTTCATGTCAGGTTTGCTTAAGTAGTTTGTGTAGCATTATGATGCCGTGTTTTAAGTTAATGATCTTCAGAAACAAGGTCCTTAGTGTGAATTTCTATTTCATGCTTCTTAGTTGATGACTATTATTATTCAATGTGTATGTTTTATAGATCGCTAGATCTTGCATTGTAGACTCTTTCCATTGCCCTATATATGATAATGTGTGCTTTAATATCCTTCTTGCACCTTACATCACTTTGAGCTAATCGCTAGTAGGGTTTTCGAGCACATAGATTTCTCGCTGTGTGGCTTATTAGAAGAAGTAACATCTCGGCTGATGTTTACTGAATTACCGAAAAGTAGAATCATTGTTTGTTGGCCTCTATGCAAGAAGAAAAGGTCAAACAGCTGTAGCGAGAATAAGATCTAGTATGAGCACCATTTGTTGTTGATCAATACTAATTGAGTTGTCGTGATACTCCTTATTCGGGGAAGGGCAGTTCGTTGCTGATCATTCCTTTCTGTCGGGAAAAAGGCAGCAAGATGCCTGCTATAGAAGTAGAATATTTAGACGATACAGAAGTAGTTTAGCTTTAGGAAGTTTCAGGTTGGTTATGAGAGGCATTTGATAGTTTTGCATACCTTAAGGCACGAAAAAAGACCCCCTTCTTTCGGGCGGTTCTGGTTGCCCAGGTTGTTTGCTGGAATAACTGGGACAGTCACAGTGGGAGCAGGACGATTGTTGATTGACTCAGTTTCCTTTTCTTGTTTTCCATCGTTGAGTGTGTTGGAATAGCCTTCTACTGAGGTCTCATCCCATCTTGTAAAGGCAGGCGCTGATGGTGATCTCTGATACTGGATCAGAGATTCATGAGTTTGATCATAGATTTACAGTGGTGTTGTAATAAGAAGTTTTACGTTAACAAGGCCGAAGGAGTTTACCGGAGAACAGTAAGGTTCATTTGAGCTGGACCGCCTTTGGTCCATGTTTCTCCGACTAGAAGAAGAGTTGGTGCTGCTGCATCGAAGTGTGCTATTTCTAGAGTCTGTTATGATCTTGTGATGACCGTCGTGCAAGGACGGATGTCGAGGATTTGTTCTGTTGGTTTCTTTTTCTGGCGTCCTTGATCTCACCGATGTGTTAGTTTTGTATTCTGGCGTCCTTGATCTCACCGGTGTGTTGCTTCTGCTTTGCGGCATCCTTGATCTAACTGGTGTCCGCCTCCTTGTACGGCTCTCTTCATAATACCCTGCAGTTATTTCGTGGTTATGTTGTACTGACATACTTGACCAGCGCGAACTTCCGGGTTTAGGTCCAGACAGCATCGCAGGAGAAATGTCACGGTCATTCCCAGGAGATCCTTTCGGGAACCAGAATGCATTGCAGGTCTCCTCGGGATTGTAATTTCTGCCTTGGTCCTTTTCTGCCTCGGTGTAGGTTGTGTATTGATTGTCTTTATTAGTTGAAGTGCGAAACTTCGGAGAACTTGGTTGTCTCTGCAGGAACAAAACAACCGACAATGGGACAAGACAAGGCGTTACTTTGTAACGTCTTGTTTGCAGCCTAAGAAACTTTTGCAACGATGAAGAACCACACCTGATGCTGCTGATTTTGAGCCCCATGACTCAAAAACTTTGGGTGTCTCCTCTCCGATGAAGATGACTTGTCAAAGTTTTTGGTCGAACCCGTTTTGTTAAACACCCTCTCGTCTTGACTGGCCGAGGGAGCTCCTGGAGTAGTGTCTAGATACGGAAGAGTGGAGTCAAATATGGCAGGAGCATATGGGGCACAACCATTTCCATGCTGTTTCCCAGGGCAACTCAACCTCTCAGGAGTAGTTGTGCATATCCGAATGCTATCTTCACCGGAATGGGAATCGAGGTCACTACTGCTGCCATCTTTGATGACTTCTTTCCCACCAAATGCATCTCGATTCTCCTCGGAGTCGTTGTTGGGGTCGATCCCAATGCTAGATCTCCCCTTTCGAGCTTTGTCGAAATACACCGAGTATGGAATGTCATCCTTATCCCAGTTGCCAAATCTCGGAATCTGGGCGTGTTTCTGCAATCCAACATCATTTCTCATGTAGAACTCTAATAATGATGACTCGCAAGAAAGATAACACGACAGAAACTTACGGCCATTGATCAGGTAGAATGAAGAAAACTTTCCCTGTCCGAAGTTTCTCACCGGAAACATCACAACCTATAATGGAGTAGTTTGTGCCCTTTGCACCTACAAAAGGCGCGATCCAGGCGATGCGTTGGGGAGACCCGCGAAGTAAACAATGAGAATGCTACAATATCATTGTTTGTGCCTTGTTCGTGCGCAGGTAGTTTGGCATTTTTTAGTTAGGCTCATTGTTCTTGTCGGAGAGAGTCCCTCTTTCTTCCAATTCATCTTCTTCTGTTCTTGCTGGAATTTTCATCTAAAAAGGCATGGTATTCTTTGAGCTTTGGTAAAAGTTAAAAATCAGGCCAACACCCACGCATGTCTTCAAACAAAAGGTGAAATATACTTTGTCTAATAGTTATGTCCCAAATAGCATTAGGTGTGAAAATTTTTTTATAAAACTGAAAAAATAGTTTCGAAATTACAAAAATAATGTCACGAAATTGAACTTTATAGATTCGATTTTGTCCAGGAAATAAGTCGAACTAAACCATAAACCTTAAACTCTTCGACTTCTTTAAAGAGTTCGGCTTCTTTCCTCGACAAAATCAAACTTATATTTAACATATATATTACGAAGTATACTTTTTAAAATATTAACGTTTTGAATATATTTAATGAAATTATACGAAAATATGAGTAATTTGTCAAGTGAAAAGCAATGGAGACTGATGGAGAAGAGGAATAAAAACGTTTGGTGGTATAAACTTTGCTAGGTGTGGAGAAGAGGAATAAAAATGGAAGTGGCCATTCTCCCGTTGCACGGGACGATAAGTCTGTAGGTAAAAAACTTTTTTAAAAATTAGTCATAATGTACAAAAAATCATCCTAAATTAGTCTGTCTTTTGTACTCTTCCGATTTTTTTTAGTACACTAATTGTACAAAAATGTACAAAAATTATATTATAATCTATTAGTAAAGTACAAAATACTAAAATTTACCAAACATTTTTTAGTAATAAACCGATGGGCTTAGTACTTTATGAGAGGATTAACAATAATTGGCTTAATACATTTGTATAATAAATACTGTACGATACTATTTACTAAATTTATTAGTAATTTATTATACGGTACAATACGATTTACTAAATTTTTTAGTAAAGTAAAATACCAATTTTTTAGTAGTTTACTAGGAATTTTTTAGTAATTTACTATTTTATATAATACGATTTACTAAACATTTTGCTACATTTACAATACGATACACTAAACATTTTGCTACATTTACAATACGATACACTATGATTTACTAAACAGTAAAATGTATTAAAAATTCTTAGTAACGACCCCATGGACTTAGTAATTTGTGACACGAATGAACAGTGACGAGCTAGTACATTTGTACAATACTGTACAATATTAGTAATTTATGATACGGTACAATACGATTTACTAATATTTTTAGTATTCTATTGTACCGATGTACTAAAATTTTTAGTAATTTACTAGGATTTTTAGTATCTTCTAGTAAATGTACAAAAGAATTTAGCAAATTATGTTGTACCGTCGTAAATTACTAAAAATTTTAGTACATCGGTACAGTGGAATACTTAAAAATATAGTAAATTGTATTATACCGTAGCGTAAATTACTAGTATTTTTAGTAAATCGTAATGTACAGAATTGTACAAATGTACAAACCCATCACTGTTCATTCCTCTCACCATTACTAAGCTCGTTGGTCCGTTACTAACAGTTTTTTAGTACATTTTACTGTTTAGTAAATCGTATTGTACCGTATTATAAATGTACCAAAAAATTCAGTAAATCGTATTGTACAAAACAATAAATTACAAAAAAAAATACTAGTAAACTGCTAATAAATTTAGTACATCGGTACTATACATTACTAAAAATTTTTGGGAAAATCGTATTGTATCGTATAATAAATTACTAATAAATTTAGTATATCGTATAGTACAGTATTGTACAAATGTACTAAGCCCATCAATGTTCATCCTCTCACAAAGTACTAAGCCCATCGGGTTATTACTAAAAAGTATTTGGTAAATTTCACTCTCTTGTAATTTACAAAACTATTACAGTATAGTTTTTGTACATTCTTGTATAATAGTGTACTAAAAAAATAGGAAGAGTACAAAAAGCATTTGTTTTTTTAACTAATTTAGGATGATTTTTTGTACATTATGACTAATTTTAAAAACTTTTTTGTACCTGCGGACTTATCGTCCCGTGAGTTGGGATTATTTGGAAATCGGTATTTTTTGTATCACAGGAACAATTTCGCGAAAATGCTACGACACAGCGAAGTGTTTTTGGAAATAAGGAACAAGGAAATTTGGAGAGGATATTTTGACTAACTACGGAGCCTTTTTCTTTTCTTATGACCAGAAAGAGCATATGCAACACATCCAAATACCTTCAAGTGATCAACCATGGTTTCCTCTTATGTCATGCTTCGTAAGGCGTCTTGTTCTGAACAGCTTTCATCGGTGATCGATTAAGAATGTAAGTCGTTGTATTCACATCTTCGTACCACAATGAATTCGGAAGACCCTTGCCTTTGAGCATACTCCAAGCCATCTCAACAATAATCATGTTCTTCCTCTCAGCAACGCCATTCTGCTAAGGTGAGTACTTCACAGTAAGCTGTCGATGTAAGCCTTGCTGCTTGCAATAATCTAGAAACGGCTTGTAAATGAATTCTCCTCCACGATTTGTCCTCAAGGTCTTTATTTGATATCCACTTTACTTCTCTGCATTGGCTTTCAAACTGAAAGAAGTAGTGAAAGCCTCCGATTTCTTTTCAAGAAAGTATACTGATATCATACGAGTGTAATCATTAACAAATAAGAGAAAGTATATCCTGTTACCGAATGTTGGAGTTCGGATTGGACCACAAATGTCAGCATGTACCAACTCAAGAGGGGCTTTAGCTCTCCAAGAGGTATTGGAAAAAGGACGACGATGTTGCTTCCCATACACACATCCTTCACAGACGCATGTTGCTGTTGGCTGGATTTTTGGGAGACCTACGACCATATTCCTCTCTCTCAACAACGTTAGGCCCTTATGATTCAAATGATCATATCGCAGATGTCATAACCGAGTTTCATCAACAACTTCACTCTTGAATGTAACATTCAAGAACGAATTCATCTTCAGCGAAAATAAGTTATTCGCCGTCATCTTCAATACAACGATCCTCTTCTCATTTTTGTCAACGATCTCACATTGATCATCAGCAAAGGTAACCTTATAACCTCTCTTCGTCATTTGTCCCACACTCAGAAGATTCTAAGCAATGCCTAGAGAATAAAACACATCATTAATCCGCTTTTCTTTCCCATTTGCTGCTCTCACAGCAATGATTCCCTTTCCTTCAAACTTTATCTTTTTGTTGTCTCCAAGCTCTAACACCGAGTTGTAGCTGTTGTCGATCTCCATAAAATTTTCCTTATCTCCTGTCACATGATTGCTACATCCACTATCCAAAAACCACATTTCATTCATATCTTGCATTGCATTGAAACAAGAATAGAATGCTTGCTTTGATTCTTCTTCTTTTGAAAAATTTACCAAATTTTGAGAACCATGTTGCTGCGGCTGCTACTGTTGCCGCTTGTCTTTAAAATAACAATCTCCTTCTGAATGGTTTGGAAATCGATATCACTTGCACCTGAAATAACAATCATTTGACTCATGTCTAACTTTTCTACAAATATAGCAACTACCTTCTGAGTTTCAAATCTACTCAAGGAATGGTCTTCTTTATTGTAGAACTGGCTTGCTGTTCGTCTTCTGCCTCTTCCTCGAGAATGGCCTCCACGTCCACGACCATAAAACTCTCTGCTGTTGTTCACAGTATGCTCCTTCTGCTTCGACTTGTTTTCTAAAACATTTAACTTCATTTGAAAAGCTTGTTCAACGAGAGTTGAGTACTTACTTACTCTTCTTTCGTATGCTTCAAAAGAACCCATTAGCTCATACACAGAAATTTCTCCCAGATTCTTCGTTTCTTCAATCACAGCAACAACGTGCTCAAACTTCTATAGCAGGCTTCTCAATACTTTCTCCACAACCTTCTTATCGGGAACTTTATCACAGCAACACTGGATTTGGTTCATGATTTCTACAACTCTCGAGAAATAATCTTTCACCTTCTCGGAATCCTTCATGGCCAAGTTGTCAAAATCCCTCCAAAATCCTTGAAGCTTGATGGAAATCACTTTCTCCGAGCCTTAAACTCTTTCTTTAGCACACTCCATGCTTCTTTCGCCTTCTTGAGACCATGAAGCCTTGAATAAATCGTCTTGTTTATGGGTTGTTGTAAAATCCGCAACGCCATCGCATTCTTCACACGTTTTCTTTTGCCTTCTTTTCTTGTTCTCCAGCACCTTTTTTCTCACTTGACAATTCGTCGTCTTCTTCAAAGCCTTCAATAACGATTCTCCACAAATCTTGTGAGAGAAAGACAGTCTCCACTCGTGAACTCCAATAATCATGGTGCTCTCCATCAAAAATCGGGATTTGGTTGGGCGAGTAGGAAAAGAACATGCTGCTGGAAGACGTAGCCATGATCTGCTGTGCTCTAATACCAAAATTTGTTGGGGTTGTTTGGAAACCGGTGCTTTACTGTATCACAAGAAGTGTTTTGCGGAAATGCGCTACGACACAGCGAAGTGTTTTTGAAAATAAGAAACAAGGAAATTTAGAGAGGATATTTTGGCTACCTGCGGAGACTTTTTCATTTCTTACAACTAGAATACATTTTTAGTCTTTCTCTTACACGCTTACAACATTTGGATATTGCTTCTCCGTTTATAAAGTCTTAGGAAAGATCTAGAGAAATCATTTAATGTGCCTTAATTCATAAGTCATTAATTTCACCCCATTACCAAGGCTATTAACGCTACCCCACTAATACACTTAATGAGATTGTAAATTAATATGACATTTAATACCGTGCACGGGAGAATAGCCGCTTCCAATAAAAATATATTTGACAACAAGCCTTTTTTTTTTCTTAATAAACCTCCATTATTACTTATCAAATTTCAACCATCAGTGAAGTGATAAAGTTTCGTGATGGGCATTTAATCCCATTTAAAACCATCTTTACGAAATTATCTATATTCATACAACACTTTTCTTTGCTTCCCAACTATGTAAAAATGGGCGGCAAATTGATCTCAAGTTTGTGTCAGGGTCGTGGGTAGGGGAGCCATTTTGAATGATATAGGTAAAGTCACGTAACTGCAGACTAGGATTCGCGTGTCATTTGTCTTTTATAACAAAATTGAGTATACAAAAAATTAGCTATGAAATCGTATAAAAAGTGATTAGAAAAGTTTGTGTACTATATATTAATCGTGTCAAGAGAAATAGAAATGAAATTCAAACGATAACATCATGACGACTGTTTCTTTCTCCTTTCCATTCATTTTTCCTTTACAATGTTACAAAATTTTGATGATAGCAAACAATCAGGCCAGCCTTCTCCAGAAGCAGCTTAAGGGGGAGTGATTCCACATCTTTCGCTTCCAGGGTTCTTCTATATTCCTTTTACGGGTCTGTTTTTGGTATCAATTTTTTATCTTTGAGATTGAATGCTAGTGTTTTCTTTCTGTAATTGTTGTGTAGAAAGACTGGAAAGAGAACATGAATGGATTGGCATTCAAAGACTGCACTTGATTTGTTAACTCTTAGTTCGTGAATCCTTTTTCCATTTATGCATTTACTCTTCATGACTTGCTGAAATTGGCATGCGAGACAGAGAATCACGTGAACTCGGTTTCGTAAACTCAAAACTTTGAGAAATGTAACATGTATGAACCATTTGGAGAGCCAGTGAGCCTGGCCATTGATCCACTAGGTTGCAAGTGCTCTCTTGTGATTCTAATCTCGGCATGACCGGCATCCGGTTTCAGAAATTTGCTCAAGTTTTGGAGCCTTCCTAGTTTCTCCTTTGTGCGATAACCGGTTAATCACTTGGCTAACAAGGTAAGTTATACGTTTTAGAACTTCAGTCAGTTAAATATTACATTGTGCATCGAAACTCAGGAAATCAATATTAATTGCATGCATATTTCCTGCATTCATAGCTATGTTATCTTGTTCCTTAGTCACTCATTGTGTGGTTCAGTAACTCATGAGGCAACTTACCGATCAACACCCCTAGGAAAAAGCTTCTCTAGAAAGCAGGCCAACTTTGTGGTATCTTTTCTTTCCTTTTGTATTCTTTCTTAAAGCTACAACTGCTTAAGATTTCTGACTTCTCTTACATGCTTTTGATTCTCACCGGAAAACTTCAACAAGTTGCATAACGCATGATATGTTTACCACTATGTGATATATGCTCAATGCTTTTGGACCCAAAGTAGTGACAAATTCCCAACAAGGTTGAAATATTTACCTTTTCTTGAATAGTAGTAATTTGTTCCTTGGCATGATCAATCTCCTTTCTTTTCTTGATGCCCTTTCTCCTTTTTTATCCTTTATGTGATTCTATTTTATACTATGTGCTCAGCTCTTTCTCTTTCCCCCTTCTCTCCTATAAACCTCTTATTTCAATTACTCCTTTTTGGCAATTTCAGGATGAAAATAGTTTTTTTTTTCCTATAGAAATGGTGTTTAATTAATTAAGCAAAAAGTGTTCATGTTACATTTCAGGTACACCGATGGGTTTGGTACATCCCTAGGTGGTATATCTATCACATAATCTGGAGGATAACAAAAGGTGATATTCCTCTTCTTGATGTCTCGCTTTTTTAGCCTGTTTGTCCGCGACTAGGTTCATTCCCCTCGTAGTGCGAGTGATGGAGGTTGTCTCAAAATCACTTTATAGCAACCTGCAATTATCTACAATAGGAGCAATTAGTGGGGGATAGTGGCATTCCCCTGTCATGTAGTGGAGTAGAGCCTCTACATCTATTTGTATTGGCAGGGATTATAGCCCTAATTGTTTTGCTAAAGGAGATGCCATCGTAGAGGCTAGAGCTTCAACAAATAGGCTATTCGTGCTTGGATGTTTTTTGTTGAAGCCCCCAATCCATGTTTCCTTTGATCTTTGATGAGCCACCCCAAGATCAACATATATTGAATTATGCTTTATTGTTGTATAAGTGTTTAGGCTAAAAGGGAGTTCGTTAGAGGGGACCCAACCGACCTTAATTTCTTGATGGGTATTGTTTATTGATTGAATGTTGCTTGATGTCCTCTTTTGCATCTTATGTCCTAGAAGAGCTTGTAGCTCTAATGCGCTAGCAAGGATTGTGTTTTGTTTATCTCAATCGTTTACATTTTTACGAAAAGTTATCTCTTTATGTTTTATTTCTTCTAGATGTCTTTGTGTTTAGGTTCCCATGGAGCCACTATTGGACCGATTGTGTTGAGTAGGGTGTTATGCTACCTGGTAGGAGAAAGGAAAGCCATGTTTGTGATAATTGGCCGTCTCGCAAGGTATATAGACAGATTCTTGTTCCCATCTACAGACTGGATAAAGCTTGTCTGCTGTAATCTTTCTATAAAACAACAAATCCACATGAACAGTTTTTTTTTTGGGTAGCCTGGGCGACTTCTAAATACATATGAGGTTGGCCTTGAGGTAGACAACTGGGGTTGCGTGAGCTAGAGTGTAGGCCAATGCAATGGAAAATTCTCTATGAGTTATTAATTTCTAGGATAGTTTATCTTTATTGTGCTTATCCTACGATAAACATGTTCCTAAGATATGTGTCCATACGGCTTTAGGTAGGAGTTGCAACCCCTATTCTTTACCATCCTCTCACTATGGGAGTCAGCCACTAGATTTTGAGCTTTTAGTTTTGTTCAGGTGGGTCTAATGATTTTTCTCCTTAACTTCCTACATCCTAGCCAATCATCATCCCATAATTAATTTTGTAGGCCACTCTTGACGAAGTCTCTGATGTCCAGATCAACCAGTTTTCTGCCTTCTTTGAGTGCTTTAATGGGACACAATCGTTGTTTCCTTTTGTCTAGCTTCTAGCCAAATTTGTCTACCACAACCTTATCCCAAAGTGAGTCTTGATCCGTTAGGAATCTCCACTTGAGGCTACTTAGTAGGGCTTTCTTGTTGTTTTTGTTTGGAAGAGACCTAGGCCTCCCTATTCTATCATCTTGCTAACTTTTATCATTTTCCTTTTCTCTTCTGATGATCCCATAGAAATTTTCGGTTCGTTCTATCTAGCTCTTCGTGAATCTTTCTCGGTAAGCTCATACAACACATTTGACAGGGTAGTATCGACTTAGCCACTGACTTGATAACCATTGTTCTAGCCGCCTTGGAGAGTAATTTTGTTAGTTAGCCAACTAACTTAGGTCTTATCCTGTCGACTATTGAATTGTACATTTTTTTGTTTATAGTTCATAATTTAAGGGGAAACCCAAGTAGGTTTCTAAGTTGTTTGTGGCACTAAACCTAGTTTCGAGAGATTATTCCTTACACTTCTCTGTTTAGCAATGGTTGAGAAGAGTATGTTACTCTTATCCAAGTGAACTTCTTGTCCTGATAGTTTGCGAAAGGCTTTTAGAGCTCTTTTGATTGTTTTTGCATTCCCCAAGGTTGCTTGGACAGCAGGTCATATGCAAGAAATGGTAAGAAAAGGATGGCCCCACGGCTAGCTGAGACTTTCCTCCTTTTTCCTTTAGAGCAATTCATTTTCACTGACGACTCCCAAGTATTTTAGGCATAGGAAGAATAGGTAAGGTGACAATGGATCTCCTTATCTGATACCTCTAGATGGACCGAATTGTTGTAGTTGTCCTCCATTGAATAGGATACTATAATTTGTATTTGATATGCATTTTAAATATCAACTTTATTAGCCCTTCGGAAAACTGAAGAATTGTAGCGTTCTGTGGATAAATCCCTACTCTAGCTAATGAAAGGCTTTGTTTAGGTCTACCTCTTTGGAAAATAATACCTTTCTCCCCCTTTTGGTGGTGAAAGTGTGGAGGATGTCATGTGCAATTATGAAATTATCACTAGATCGTCTCCTAGGTAGGAAACTGCTTTGGTATGGGGACACCGTTTTGCTCACAACCGGCCTTAGCCTGTTAATTAAGATCTTAGAGATGAGCTTGTAGGCATTGTTGTAGAGGGAGATTGGTCTAACTGATTTATTATCAATAGGCATTGAGTCTTTGGGATTGAGGCCAATGTCGTGTCCATGAGGACCTTTATGGTTTACTTTGTATTGAAAACCTCTTTTGTTAACTCGAAGAGGAAGGCTTCAATGCTTCTCAGAATTTTTGGAAGAAGGTTGGGTGTAGGCCATCCGGACCTGGGGCTTTTGTAGGGTTTAATGAGAAGATGGCGACTTACATTTTGTTGAGGTCGCATCATCTTTCCAAGGAGTCGTAACCCAATTTGCTAACAGATGGAAGGTCAGGTAGCAAGCATTTTAGTGCTGGTGTTGAGGATTTTGATTGAAGGATGTAGTGTATCGGCTTATGAAGGATGATCTGATGTGGTTATGTAGATCCTATGGGTCATCAATCCATGTGTTAGCTCTCCTCCTGGTAAACTGTAAGAATAGAAATATCTTGTGTTTCTTTCTCCTTTTATAGTCCAATTAGCTCTGGATTTCATGTGTCATAGTTGCTCTTCTTGTTGGAGTATGTTGTCATATTCCTTGATAAGCTATTTTTTCAAATTCCTAAAAAAGGTAGATTCTCTATTCTCTAAATAGGATTTATGCCTTATAGTCTAGTTTGTAACGTTTTTCCGATGCTAGATGTTCCAAAGATGCTTTTTCCCTAAATAATTTTATGGCATGTCCGTAGAAATTCTCCCCCTCAGACCATGCTGCTTTTACAACATTTGGAAGGTCCTCGTGCGATAGCCTCGTGTTTTGGAACCTAAAAGGTCTCGGTAGGTATGGAAAGGGTGAATTCTTAATATATGGCAATAAAGGTCTGTGATCTGAGGGAGTCTAGAACAGATGCTTAACCTTAGCTTCAGAGAAGCTCAGTCACTCGATGTTAGATTCGACCTTGTCCAGTCGCTCCGAGATACATCCTCTATTTCTCAAATTACACCATGTGGCGGGGTATCATATATCTTAAGTCAATCATAGGGCAATAGGCTAAACAATCCGCAATGCTCCTAATTTGGGATATCGAGACCCTATTTCCCCCTACTTTATCTGATGCCTCTAGGATTCTATTGAAGTCCCCTGCCACGAGCCATGAGTGGCTTGTCCTATCAGCTATTGTTCTACATTTTTGCCACACTAGTTCCATTTATCTATGTCCAGGACTAGCATATATTGCTAAAAGCAATCAAGGAGGTGAGGATGGTATTTTGACCTCGACGTGGATCTCATGCTCGGTAATAGTAAACTCCTCCTAGGCTAGGAAGTTGGTGTGCTAAAGGAGCCATAGTCGTCCCCTACAATCCTTGTTTCCATTATGACAATGAGCACAGGCTTATGCTAGTGGTATAGTTCCAAAAATGCCTCATGAAGTTGGCATTGGAGGCATTCCTACAATTCCAAATAAGTATCTTCATGGGAGGGTCATATGGGGAAAAACTTTTTGCCATGGCCTTCGTTTCCATAGAAAGTGCATCGGGGTACAATTTTGTCTGCCCCTCCCATGCTTGAGGCATTAGTTGCATGAATTATGGCACTCCTGTTATTGTCTTTGGGTTTTTGAAAATATTCAGACAATAATTTAGGACTAATGGCATTATTTCCACAACCAACGAGATTTCCATGGTGCGGATCAATAGCATGGTAACAACTAGATGAGTGATGCTTACTTCTTCTTCTATAATGAAGCCTAAAGGGCTTGAGGCAACGTATCTTCTTGCATTTTAGATGTCTTGTGCTAGGTCTAGGAACCTCCTTATTCGTTCTGATGGCTTTGTGGAGGAGTTGGTCGGCAAGGAAGCTGGCAGCTAACAATGATCCTCTATCACTAACAGGTGGTTTTATGTTTGTATCTCCTCATGAATTTGGTGTCTTATGTTTCCCTTGATAATAGCCAAAATGAGATTGGTCTTTGGGTCTGATGTAGGGTCGCTAATTATAAGCATGGCTTTCATTGTGTTGATATTGGTGAAGCTTCTTTCCTTCTGACTTATTGCCCAAGTCTTCTTTGCTTGGTGAGTTTGTCGATGTTTCGTATGCTTCTTTATGGTGTCTTGCATTGTGGGGGGTTGAAGCTCCCTATGAGTGCTTGCTCAGAGGCTGTGTGGTTGGGCAAGTTGCAATTGTATCTTGTGTATATTTTATTTGTGCTAAGTATGCGAGGGTTGGGGAAAGGAAGGGTGGGGTTCCTTTGTGCTTTTCTATAAGTGGGGGCTTTGATTTGTCGTGTTCTTATTAGGGTGTCCGTTGTAGTTGGTAGGAGGGTTTTCCTAGAGAACTGGATGATGGTAGTACGGTATATAGTTGTTGCAGTTGTTTCCTTGCATCATGTTGCTGATGCTTTCTTCTCCCGTTAAATCAAAGGGATAAGTTTATTGTATATTGGAAGGGAAGGAACTTCATGTCCCTTTTTGCATTGATTCCTTCTTATCCTTTCTATTTTTTGGCTTTTTTCTGTAGTAGTCGATTTTTCCTAGTCTGGGTTCCATTTTGCAGCTCACTTCCTATGTTAAGCCTATAGTTTTGTCTGAGGGTTTCCTTTTTTGTTAGTTCTCATGCATGTTTTCTATTATTACCCTCGTTGACTGTGTTTGACTTGTGGGTTATTGGTGTTCCTTTTTCCTCTTCCTGCGTCTTTTCTGATGTTTGAAAATTTCCTTTTTTGTAATGGATTATCTTCTAGTCGTCGGAGCATTCCTTCCCTGCTAGAGTTTTTGCTTTGTCTAGTCTGATTGATTTTGGGTTCTAGTCTGATTGGTTTTCCTAAGCCCTTCTTATTTTCACAGGCATTCTAGATCATGAAATTCAATGGGAAGATGTGATAACTTGACCCATACGAAAGCATAACCAAGTTATCCATTAGATTAAACAATTGTACCCATTTCCTTACTATTGATGTTATTGACGAAACATGGACCCAAGTTCAAGATGTACTATTTATCTTCCTCTTTAATAATCCGACTAGTAGAAAACTCGCTCCCAATGGATAGATGGTGAAAGCAAGGTAGTGTCCTCTCATTTTCTGAAGCTTCTGTGTGAGAATATTCGAGTTTATTGTTGAGCCTAGAGGCTTGACTATGATCGATGTCTTCCATTTTCAAGTTCGGTAATAGTTCCTCTTTTGAGAAAAATATTATGTTTTCCTTTGATGTGTGCTTTGGATCTTCCTGAATGTGTAGTTTCTTGTTGTGGTTTGCATTGCCCTTGGGTTGGATGGGTGTCTATTCAGTCTGAGGTGCTTTAGTGGGGTTGATAGTCTATCAGCACCGCCTTGTAGGAGGTAGGGCTCATGGGGAGTTACTGAAATCTTTTGATGCATTTGATAGTTGGAGGTGTGGTAGTGTCTGCATCGGTGATTCTGTTTGGTAGGGTTGAAGTTGGTAGTAGAGGTTGCGGGTTTTGTTGTATTTGATAGTTTGGTTGATGTGTTTTCGGTTGGGAGGATATTAGCGAGGGAACTTCTATAGAGAGAAATCAACCTTTTTACTGGATTGTGATTTGATGGATGAGAATAATTTCAAAGTAAAAATAAAAACTAATTTTTCCATTACACTCTTTAAAAAATATTTTGACAGAAAAATCTCGTGTTTAAAATACAGGATTATTTCATCATATTTTTATGAATATTTTTAGCGATATTTCACCTTTAGTAAACTAAAATATTTTCTTATATTTTACTAAAGGTTCTTCTACATTCCCTAATGCCATATGTGTTTTGGCATGAGCTACTTTGCTCAACCAATAACTGCTTCAAACATAGACTATCTTTCGACTTCGGGTGATTGACCTGAAAATCATGGAAGAGTAACTTCCCTAAAATTTCTAGATTATGATCTGGTCAGTCTACTTCGTAGACTTGATCTAAGTGGACCTCCTCATAGACTTGACCAGGATGAACAGTCCTCGTAGAGTTGATTTGGGCGGACCTTGTTGGTTTTAACCAACTCCAAATTTCCTTCAAATCAATCTTATGAGAATTATGGGATTCATAACTACTCTCCTAGGATCACGAAGACCATGACATATTATGTTGCAGTCAACCTTGTAGACTTTTCCAAGATGACATCATAGGCTTAACCTTCGTAGATTTGAGGTACTTTCCTTCCACGCTAGTAAACTTACTCCACTTTTGTAGACTTATGGTGAGTCTGTCAGATGCGGGAACGACAAGGAATAGATGATTCCAATACCGAAACAATGGGCAACATCACTGTGGGTGCGGAATGGAGTGACGTGGGAATGGTCGGAAGGGTAGATAATGAAACGGGATAGCTGAATGGCTGGGTATGAAAGGATAGGTTGAGATCAACCTCCACGGATATAGATACACTACCATGAAAGAAGATTTGGATATGGCTTGCCTGTTACATGGATACAGATACACCACTGTGAATAAGAACGAGGGCGAGGAACAACACGGAGGATACAGACACACCACCACCGGTTGATACACTCTACTCAATCTACACTTAGAAATCCACCAAATGAAGAACGAGGTTGAAAGAGAATCCACTCCTTCGGATAGAAAGACAAAAGTCTAATCTGGGTTGAAAAGTCTGAATAATCTGATTGTTTCAATCCTCTATATAGGCTGCCCATGGAAAGACAATAAAAGAAACGAAATAAAAGGTACGGGAAATAAAATATAAGATCAGAAGATGTGAAAAGGAAATACATTATTTCCTCCCGACAAGATCTGAAAAGATAATAGAGCAGGGTACTGGAGCAGACGTGACTCTTAGAGTGCAAGTTGTCAGACCTGAGCCATCAGATCGTAACCGTCCTTTGGGCTGCTCGTCGCATGGTTGCCCATCGTCGCCTTAGAGACGCGTCGCTCGGTGCTCCTTATCGCCTCAGTTATTCGATGATCAGCAAGTTGAGACCTCCGATAGGCGACGATGGCTAAGGTGTGGGCAAAGTGACGACCGTCCTTGTATCATCCTCTCCTTGTTGAAAAGAGTTCGTCCTCAAACTCGTATGGTCATCGTCTTCGTACAGAATGAGGTCCTTCACATTGAAAGTGACGGAGAGTCCATACTCTCCTGGAAGATCCACCTTGTAACCGTTGTCATTGATGCGCTCGATGATGTTGAAAGGGCCTTCAGCTCGATGCATCAGCTTGTTCTTCCTCTTTGTGGGGAATCGTTTCTTCCTCAGATGAATCCACACTAAGTCTCCTGGCTGAAAAACCTTCGCTCTCCTCCCGCGATTTGCTCTTTCCTAATATCAAAGATTAGCTTCCTCGTTCTTAGCATGAATCTTCTCATGGAGCAATCTCATCTCCTTAGCGTGATCTTCGGCATCTTGGTCGACTGTCTTCACACTTAGCAAAGCATTAGATCGACATGAATTATAGGATTGATGCCATAGACTACCTCAAAGGGTGAGAACTTAGTTGTTGAACTCGGTGCTCTGTTGTAGGCGAACTCAGTATGAGCAAGCTTCACATCCCAATCCTTCCGGTTCTTCGAGACCAAGGTTCGAAGAATTGCAGCCATGATTCGATTAACAACCTCTGTCTGTCCGTCAGTCTGCGGATGGTACGTCGTGCTAAAGATGAACTTAGTTCCCAACTTGTGCCACAATGTCATCCAAAAGTAGCTTAGGAACTTCACGTCGCGATCTGATACGATCGACTTAGGAACTCCATGCAACCTCAATACTTCTCGAAAATATAAATCTGCTACGTTGGTTGCATCATGGTGTGGAATGAAGTGTGCCATCTTCGAGAATCTATCAACAACAACTATGATCGAATCCTTTCTCCTCTGCGTCCTGGGTTGTCCCAACACAAAATCCATACTCACATGTTATGGTCGCTCAGGAACTGGAAGTGGGGTATACAATCCTTGGGGTTGGACTCGGCTCTTCGCCTGGTGGTAGATGGCACATCTCGAGATAAGACTCATCACTTGCTTCTCCATTTGAGGCCAATAGAAATTCTCCTAAAGCATCGACAATGTCTTGTCGACTCCAAAGTGTCCGGCAATTTATCTTCCATGGACTTCTCGAATGAGTAGCTCTCGCGTTGAACTCCTGGGAATGCACAACTTAGAGTCACGAAAGTGAAATCCATTCACTTGGGAATGCATCCGCAACTACGTTCTTCGCTCCGGATTTATGTTTGAGCACAAAGGCGAAAGATTGAAGAAATTCGACTCACTTCGCATGTCGCCGACTAAGCTTGTGCTGACCATTGATGTATTTGAGAGCTTCATAGTCGGTGTGTAGCACGAACACTTTAGGCATCAGGTAGTGGCTCCATGTCTCTAAAACTCGAACGATATTTACAAACTCCTTGTCGTACATGGCGTAGTTGAGTTTCGCACCATTGAGCTTCTCGGTGAAGTAAGCGATGGGTCTCCCTTCCTACATCAACATTCCTCCTATTCCAATTCCGGATCCGTCGCACTCGACTTCGAACATCCTCGTAAAGTCAGGTAAGGCGAGAAAGGGTGCTCCGCTTAGACACTCTTTCAGTCGCTCGAAACTAGCTTGTCTGGCTGAAGTCCACTCAAACATCTCTCCTTTTAGGCACTCAGTGAGAGGGGCTGCAATCGAGCTGAAACCTCGAATGAATCTCCTATAGAACGACGCTAAGACATGGAAGCTACGAACGTCGTGGAAACTTCTTGGCACAGGCCACTCCTTGATCGCTTCGATCTTGCTTTCATCAACCTTGATTCCTTCGTTGGACACAACAAAACCAAGGAATACTACGTTGGATTGGAAAAACTCACATTTTTTGAGATTCTCGTACAGCTTCTCGTCGCGAAGTGTGCGAAACACTGTGCAAAGGTGCTCAACATGCTTGTCGAGACTACAGGTGTATATGGGAATGTCGTCGAAGTAGACAACCACAAACTTCCCCATGAATGGTCGCAAGACATGGGTCATTAGTCGCATGAATGTGCCAGGCGTGTTAGACAAACCAAAGGACATCACCAACCATTCGTACAGCCCGTACTTGGTTTTGAAGGCCGTCTTCCACTCTTCACCTTCCTTCATTGGGATCTGGTGGTAGCCACTTCGCAAGTCTACTTCTGAAAACATCAGCGCTCCATGCAAGTCATCCAACATGTCATCTAGTCGAGGAATTGGGAAACGATACTTCACTGTTATCTTGTTGATCGCCTTACCATCCATGCACATTCTCCATGTGCCATCTTTCTTTGGCACCAATATAGCTGGAACTGAGCAAGGGCTCAAGCTCTCTCGTACCTGCCTTTGAAGCTCTTTCGCTTCATCGGGATTGCATCAATAAGCCGGTTGGTTGGGTAAGGAAGCCCCTGGAACCAAATCAATCTGGTGCTGAATACTTCTCGAGGGCGGTAGTTCGACCGGTAACTCCTCCGGAAACACATCCTTAAACTCCTTGATTAAAGCTTTCGCTCATGTATGTTCCCACGATTGATCCTGGGTTGCTTCAACCAGACCGAAAAGTAAATATCCTCGCTTTCACGCATCGCCCGAATTAACTCCATTCACTTGATCACTTGAGCGGGCGACTGGTTGATAGGTGCTTCGCCTGGCTGGCGGCTAATGCCATCAAAATGATCTTCTTTTCGTCGACACTAACGGAATAGGTATTACAATACCCGTCATGATGTGAACGTCGATCGAATTGTCAAGGTCTTCCTAGGAGCAAATGGCACACATCCATCGGAATCACATCGCAAACGACTTCATCCTTATATCCTTTCCCAATCGAAAAAGGAACTCACGCCTGTTGCGTCACATGAACATCACTGCCTTGTTGAGCCATTGTAGGTGATAAGGATGAGGATGTGGTGCTACGGGCATCTTGAGCTTTTCTATTACGGTTCTAGAGACCGTGTTGGTGCAACTTCCGCTGTCTACAATCACCAAATAAAATATATCCTTAACGGTACACCTGGTATGAAAGATGCACTCTCGTTGGTGCTCCTTACGAACTGGTGTTGCGTTCAAAGCCTTGCGGACGACTAGCAACTCTCCTTCATCCGGATACTCCTCAATCTCCTCTTGATCCCAAATAGGATCTACGTTCTCAGCAAACTCTTCTCCTTAATCGGACAACTCTTTTGATGACAACATTTCTCCTTGATGGACACTCCAACGCCATGTGTCCTGTCCTTTGGCATTTGAAACAACGACGAACAGGATCTCGCTCGTTCGTCTTAGCTTCAGGCCTAGTAGTCGACGAAGGGGTTCTTCTTGGCGTAGTCAACGGGGGCTTCGCCTGGAAGCTACTCCCCTTGTTGAAAGGAGGAGCCTTCACAAATGGGCGGGCACTAGACTTCCTTGCATGCTGCTACTCAACCTTGTGGGCAAGTGCTCGAACATCGTCGAATGTCCAGTACTGCTCTTCTACAACATCCTCAATCTGTGGCTTACGTCCTCGAAGATACCTAACAATAGTTTGCCCGAGGCCTTCTTGGACATCACACAGTAGCAAGAATCTCTCAAACTCCCTCGTGTACTCCGACACCGTTGAGATCTGTTGAAGCGACTGCATCTTAAGGTAGAGATCTCGCCGATAATGCTCAGGAAAAAATCACTTAGTCATAGCCCTTTTTATTTTTGACCATGTCCGAATCTTATCACGTCTTTCTCTACGGCGTTGACGATTGGTGTTCTTCCACCGTAGGCTGGCGTATTTTTCTTAACCATAACGCTGTCATCTTAACTTTTCGGTCCTCGGGCACCTCCTCGTAATCGAAGATGCGTTCGACCGTATGCATCCAATCGATGAATTCCTCGGGTCAACGTTTCCCTCAAAACCCGGAATCTGGATACTGATTGTTTGGGCTCTCCTTTCGGGTCGCCGATTTTCTGGTGACAAACCTTGTTGAGAAACATCACGCTATGGATTCTCTTCTTCGTTGCTGTCTAATCGACATGCGAGAAGGCAATCCATTATGGGTTCGCAACGATTGAAGTTGTTGCTGAAGATCGGCAATTTACTGCTCAAGCCAGGCAACATGTGCTTCATCAAGAGTCATACCGCATCTGAATCTTCCGGCCATTGACAGCCGCAGGATTATACAACAACCCTGTGTGCACGGTAATAACCTTGTGCTTTGATACCAAGATGATGCGGGGACGACAAGGAATAGATGATGTGAGGACGACAAGGAATAGATGATTCTAATACCGAAATAGTGGGGAACGTCACTGTGGGTGCGGAATGGAGTGACGTGAGAATGGTCGGAAGGGTAAATACTGAAACGGGATGGCTGAATGGCTAGGGATGAAAGGATAGGTTGAGATCAACCTCCACGAATACAGATACACCACCGTGTAAGAAGACTCGGATAGGACTCACCTGTCACACGGATACAGACACACCACCGTGAACAAGAACGAGGATGAGGAACAACATGGAGGATACAGGCACACCACCACCGGTTTTTTATACACTCTACTCAATCTGCACTTGGAAATCCACCAAATGAAGAACGAGGTTGAAAGAGAATCCACTCTTTCAGATAGAAAGACAAAAGTCTAATCTGGGTTGAAAAGTCTGAATAATCTGATAGAAGCGACGACCGTCCTTGTATCAATGTCTTTTATAGACTTGATCAAGACTGCCCAATCTCGTAGACTTGCCAATTGGCCACTCTTTCATCTAAGGCTCAAATTTTCCATTAGCGTTAACACCTTTGAAAGAAAATACTTCACTCTTTGATGCGTTCATACGATAACAAACCAATCACTAAATAAAAAGAGTAGTTTATAAGCATCTCAATCCACGGTAAGTTATGGGTAAATACAAGAAGTTCCTACACAAAACACAAGTAGAATAACTTAAAATATCATTGGCAAGATATTTATTTTACTTAGATAATTAATAAATTTCTAAATATGTATTAAGTAACATATTATTACAGTATTTTTATATGAAAAAATTGTGTAAATATGAATTAAACATGCGACTCATTAAATACACCACCGACAAATAAAGGCACGATTTCGAACAAATTACTTATAATGTGGCTGTTAAGAAGTCGACGTTTTCGACTGTGTGGTGATCTCACTCTCGGTACTAATGCACTCGACGGAAGTGGCCTTTGCGTCATTAACCCCCGCCTAGCAACATTATTACAGTGGTGCAAGCAGCTAAATGGAGATGCTTATAGAAGAAGATACTATAATAATTTTATGGCAAATTGCAGGACTCCAACCTAGGATTTAGATTCTTCTTACCACCCGTTTCTGACTTGAAGATCCAATGTAGAATAAAATATATCCTCTTCGAAACGTGTGGATGGTTTACTCCGGTAAGTTTCAAAAGTCGACAAAATGAAAAATGCGAATAATTTTCTTACAATTATTTTTATTATTCTTTAAGAAAAAATGTTAGGGGTCGAATTCAAGTCATGTCGACGTTCTACCTTTGCAGATGTTGAAAAGACGAGGAGGGGTTGCGTTTACTCTAGTGCAACTGATTGCAGTAAAGATCATATGAAGAACTTTCTAATTGTCGGGACAGTGTTTAATATCAATGTTTTGAAATAAAATGTTGCTCGGAGCCGTGTGATGTCGATGTTTTATAATAAGACCAACACGTCGAGTTGTCGACTAATTATCATCTACAACAGACTTACATTATCAAAAAGGCAACTTCATGCACTAAACTTGACCATTAGATGAATGGATATGGTTTAGCAACATTAGCCTAAGTGAAACAGTAGCAACCCATTTGGTTTTTCGGCCAATTCCTTTGTTTGATTTCTTTTTGAAAAAGTCCATTCCAATTCGGAAGTCATCCTGCCATTGGACTACGAAATAAACTTCATTCCAGCTGAATAGAAGCATTTTTTTTTTTTACAAATTTACCTTTGTTACATCCAACTCAGGCGGAGGAGAATACGCTTTTGTAGAGATTTCTTGTTTGCATTTGGATTGAGAATTCGATTTTTATTGCAACGTGGGAGAAGTGAATGTGTTATCGGGAATAGAAAAAATGATTTGAGCGATTATTTTGGGAAGGTTGATCGACCCTTTAGCCCCATCTAGTCAAATAATAATAATTTTGTACAAGGTTGAGAAACAACTCATAGGATTGACTCAAATAGGCGGAATTACAGAATAAGAGAGACAAAGACATGATAAACATGAGCTGGTTCTAACCAGGAAGACAGGATCATACTAAAAGGATAACAGGTCCTTTTAGATAAGATAAGAGAAAGCTTTTACAAGACAGACGGTTATACATTAGACAAATATAAAAGCCATTTTAAGTACCAAGCAAGATACTTGCGGTACTGGACATGTTTACGGAGGGTAATCCATCCGTTGCAGAGATCCCAAGGATTTGGGAAAATCCACTCATATCCTGGCTCCATACACTCAAAATAAGAAATTTGAGCATTTATAGAATGAAGGACACAGTTTCTAGCCTTATAATCGATATAGGTATCTAAGGCAGAGATTGTGCGGTTGACTTTCCTAAGAGTTTTACTCTTCCTCCAACGTGGCTCGTCATGTTGACGACGAATGCTGTGGAAATGGCTACGCAAGATATTACAGTCAGGAAAAGGGGGTTTGTGGAAACGTCGTTCTCTTAGAGGAGGTCTCATCCTGCCTACTATCAATATCAAGCCGCGACCGGCGCCTGGCAGCCCTCCTGGCTATAACGGCAAGTGGTCCTTTATGGCGAAGTAGATAGCTTTACGGCCCTGAGAGAACTCTACTAAGTTAACAGCGTACAACAAACATCCGTTTCATGATAGTAGTCTGGCGATAGACAAGATCATAGCACTTATCGCAAAACTTCAAGTTTATTTAGAAGAAGAGTATTCCTAAAAGGGAGTCACACAATCTTACTGGAGTAGATACACCGTACAGATAAAGGCTAAGACATATACTGAGGAAAACTGGGAATAGCTCAAATATAGAATAGCAAAACTGATTAGCAGGATATGAAGAACACGAAGGATGATAGACATCTTAGACAAAGATTAGAATTATTGAAGCAAGGGGATACAAACAAAGAGTGAAACAAAACCTAAACAGATTAGGGAATAACAAGGAGATGATCAATAGATACAGGAAAACACGATGAATGCGTTTGAACATAGACATAAACAGATCTTTATGGAGTTTTGGGGTTTTCTGAATGTTTTTGGGTTTATCGAAGATAGAAAGATCATCAAGAGGTTGGAGAACTGGAATACCTTACTGCCCTTTGGTTATTGCCCCGATGAGTTTAGTTGCACATAGATGGGAGAAAATGAGATTTTTATTGAAGTGTGTTTTTTCTCCTCTGCCTTTCTCTTGCTTACAAGAGGTTCGATTTATACACAAAGCCGGGGGCTAGGACTTGGATGTGGTTAAGCCACGGATCCTTAAACTATTCCTAGTCATAAAGATGAAAATGACTTAAAGGAAAACTATTCCTAGTCAAAAAGATGAAAGTGACACAAGGAAAACTATTCCTAGTCAAAAGGTGTCACTTTGGGTCTTCTCATCTTTATCGTCTGCACATGGGCGGCTAGCTTTATCTTCGGCACATGGGCGGCTACTGTTATTAGTCTTCATCTGTCTTGGGGCGCTTTCCATGTGGGTCCGATTCCTTTGCCGACAATTTCTTTCGTCGCGAGGCACGCCTTCTTGGAGATCCTGGGCCTGGTGGTAATCTTGGGCCTGAAGATGATCCTGATGTTGGGTCTGAGAGATTAAAGTTCTGGACCATATCTTCTACAATAGCATCCCAGTTGATTTGTTCTTGGATGTGGGTGTCCAGGGCTTCATCTAAGCACCATGCTTCGTTAGCGTCAATTCTTGCAATTTGTTGGATCAGCAGTTCTTCTTCTGTGAGAGGACGCATTGAATTGAGTTGGAAGAGCTTGTTTGTCAGGCAGGTCCTGCTGTGAAGCATGTCTTTGTGCTCGGATCCTTTGGTGTTGAATGGAACTTCCCATATTCGTGGAATTTGGTCGTCGACTTCATAATTTCCAAAATGTATGGCAATTGAATTGGGCAGACAGGCAAAATGATCTACCGTATTTACGGCAACCAATGAGGCTACTTCACTGTCGTAATGCCAATTCCTGTTAAAGAGGTATATGGTGTATGAAGTAATATCTGGCCACTTCTGAAATCTGTAGGCCTGTTCTTCAAACCAAACCTTCCACCGGGATAGTGGTGCGAACCAATTAAGAACTTCTGCGAGATGTGCATGAGGATAATTTCCAGGGGAATATGAACATAGATCTCCAAATTTATTAAGATAATGGAGCATTTCTAAAGCTGGAAATTCAAAGGCTATGGTATGTGCATGAAGGAAATACCAAAAGAACCATTTTAACTCAACAGGAAACTTTTCAGCTGGATGTATGGGAAACAGATGAAGGAATGGACAGGTAGGATGAATTCCTAGTCTTGGAAAGAATAACTGTCCATGTTTTCTGAAAAGCTGTGACAGGTAATAATGCATTTGTGAGTATGGTTGTGAAATGATTTCCATTGAACAATCAAACCTGAGAAGGTTGTTCCATTTGTGTATTTCGGAAGGCAGAGAGCTTGACTGTTTTTGACTTGGCATGTTCTGAGTGTGAAGGGAGAACATCGCTTGGACCTTTGGATACTCAAGGAGTTGAGGATTGACAGTATCAAAGGGTCTGGAGAGAAAATCAGCAACGACATTTGTCTTTCCTTTGATATGTCGTACCGTGTACGAGTACTGTGAGAACCATTGTGATAACCTCAATAGTTGGGCATTGGGAATCTTCTTAGCTTTGAGGTTCAGGACTGAATCGAATGACTTGAAGTCTATCTCGATCACAAAGTGGTGTCCCATTAGATGGAATTCCAATTTCTTAATTCCATACTTGACCGCTAGAATTTCTTTGATCCCTGAGTAGTAGTGTTGTTCAGCATTGTTGAACTTCCCTGATTTGTAGGCACATATTCGTCTGGTTCCATTGATTTCTTCAAAGAGTATGGCTGCCCAGAACTCATTGCTTGCATCTGTTTGTAGGATTCTCAATCCATTAGAAGGAATCTGTAAAGGAGGCAAATTCTGAAGATTCTTCTTTAATTACTGAACAGCGCTGGTTTGCAGATCTCCCCATGGAGATGCATCCTTTTTGAGCTGAGCTTCGAGTGGGCTGGTGTACCTACTGATTCCTGGAACAAAATCTCCAAGATAATTTACGATTCCAAGAAATTGCTGAACCTGTTTTGTGGTCAATGTGTCTGGGAACTTCAGTAGTTCTTGTGCGATGTGAGGTCCTGGGTAATACTGTCCATCTGCTAATCGCATTCCCAAGAACTCAATTGTTGATGTGCAAAGCTGTACCTTTTTTTCAGACAGCATTATTCCAAACTGCTGTATGAGCTTTGCAAATTCCTTCAGGAGTTGGTCATGTGAATTCTGGTCTTCGCTGAAGAGTAAGATATCATCTATGTAGATGAGTGCAGAAGACTGTATCGGTTCGAAAATATTTGTCATGACATCCTGGAATAAGGAAGGGGCTGTCTTGAGTCCAAATGGAAGGACTCTCCATTGGAAATGTCCATTGGGTATGCAGAAGGCTGTTTTCCATCTGTCTTCGGGATGAACACCTATCTGCCAAAAACCACTTTTGAGATCAAACTTTGAAAATATCTTGGCTTTTGAAAGTGAGGAGAATAGAGCTGTCCTATTTGGGATAGGAAACTTGATATCTTGGAGGAAGTGATTCAGGGGTTGATAGTTGATGACCAATCGCTTCTTCCCTCGGTTCTGCTCTGATCTCTTGTTGACATAAAAAGCTTGGCATGCCCATGATGAACTGGAATGTTCAATCAGTCCTTGTTCAAGCAACAAGCTACATTCTTTTGTTGCTTGCTTTGCGTCTGAAGGAGTCATGCCTGGATGACTTGCTTTTGTGGGGTTCACATCTTCGTTCTGCTTGAATGGAAGCCTGACGAAGAATTTTGGATTTGTCCACAGTGGGTGTGAACATCTTTTAAGGAAATCTTGATGGTCTGTAGCAAAGGCTGGTCTAAATAGTTCCAAGGCCTGTTGTACTGGCTGAACCGAGTACATTCTGCTTTCATGGGTGTGTGGCTTGAAACTGGACTTGTGTCGTATACCAGTTGCTAATAATTTGAGGCTGTGTAGCTGATGAAGGATGTCCCATCCAATGACAAGGTCTTTTCCTGGCAGGTCAGTAGCAACAATTTCTACTGATATAGAGCATGTAGGGAAAAGCATGACCTTTATTCTCTTTGTCTTCAGGAATGTTTGAAACGTCTTTCCTGATGCTGCTTTGTAGGTGTTGACTTGAGGAACAAGCAGTTCTGCTGGGACAATGGCTGGATTTATCATACTTTCAGCTGCTCCAGTGTCGATGAAGGCAATTGCCTGAATTGGTCTTCGATATTTCGAAAAATATATCTGGACCTTGACATGTGGCAAAATGTTGGAGGTAGCCATGAGAGGAGTTCTTTCTTCTGAAGTTTCCTCTGGATCTGTGGAGTGGATTGCCAAGTTGGTGAAGGATTCGCACGAGGGAGTTCTTCGTGTAGTAGCACTTGCATATCGTGAGAATGGTTGAGAGTGCCTTGTGACTGAGGTAATGGTGAAAATACTGTCATAGTCACTGTCACTGGAAGATGAGGGTATAGCTGGAGGAGTACGTCTGGGTTCCAAACAGTAAACTGTCTGGTCTGAAGGTTCTTCGTCACAAGAGAAGACTGACTCCACATCATTGTCTTCTAGTGATACTCATGTGGCTCTCTCAAGTTGTGCAATGAGCTTCTTCTTTCTCTTTTTGCAATCTTTTGCAAAATGTCCTGGTTTGCTGCAGATGTAACATCTGTCTGTTTTCCTTGTAGGAAAACGTCTGTGTTTGAACCGTAGATAACGTTTCCTTGGTCTATGTTCGACCTTTCTTTTGCTCCTTTTCCTGGTTGGATCTCCTTTATTCTTCTGGATGAAGCGCTTCTTTGGAGATCTTCTAAATCGTCTTCTGGGCGTCTCTTTGTCAGGAAATTCTGGACATTTGCACAAATCTGTCTTTTTGCACTATGTAAGATACCTGGTTGGCTTACAGGCATTGTCGAGTCTTCGGTCGTGTCTGAGAAAATCTCTGATGACGCTTCGTCTTTGGCATAGTTCGCTGATTGCGAAGTGAACTGTCTGAAGGATTTGTCCAACCGAGAGATCTATGACCCTTAGTCCTTTGGAGGCTAATTCCTTTTCCACCAGGGAAGAAATTGGCTCTATGAGTGAGGATATGAAGACTGGTTTGTGGGCATTGTCTGCTCCAAGGTTTATGAACAATGTAATCATCCTCTTGAAGTGTCGGTTGATATCCTTTTTTCTGAACGAACAGCAGCGTCGTTTGAAGAATTCTTTTCTCTGATCTTCAATCAGATTTTCTGGACTTCCAATAAAGTTGATGTATAGCTGTGCCAAAAATTCTGGGAATGGGAGGCTGATGAGTTGTATCTGGATTTGCTCCGTCAGCTGATTCCACCAGGTTTGTAGCATACCTCTGAACTTTGTTGTCAGTTCTGACAATATTTCAACTGAGGATGTTACCGTTAATCTTTTCTGAAGGCACCATGCATAAAAGTCTCTAAATCGCTGCGGCCATTGGTCTATCTCAATATCAATGGTAAATGAGAAAGATCCTGATTCTTTTGTCGACGGGTTTGGCCGGTCTTCCATGGAATTGTCTGAAGAACTATCTGGTTCATTGACCTGAGGAGGATTGTCAGCCATATAAACTAAGGGAATCTCACAGAGTTGTGAGTCTGTTGAATACTCAGTTATGGGCTGATCTTCTGTACTTGCAGTATCTTCAATCAATGCTTCCGAGGATGATGATTCGGAGTTCTCTTCAGTCAATGCTTCCGAGGATGATGATTCGGAGTTCTCTTCTGTTGGTTCTTCACTTGGGGGTTTTGCCATGAGAATCTGTAATTCCTCTTGGTCATCTAGATGAGTGAATTCCAGGGGATCCATAGAATAATGGATTCTTATATCATTGAAAGCTTGTGAAGGCTTATCGGGTTTCATCCAATGTGGGACTGAAACTGAGGGATGATTCCGTATCTTGTCTTCTTTGATCAATAACTGCTGGGTAGGAATCTGTTCTGAAGAACTGTCTTCGCTCTGAGATCTTAAGCGACTTGGAGATCTCTGTCTTCGAGAGGATTCAGTTGCTTTCTTCTTTCCTTCTCGGATTTCGGTTCTTCGTTGTTCCTGTGAGCGTTGCTCTTGTTGAGTCCTATGCTTTTGCCTTTCCAGTTTCTGTTGTTTCTTTGCAATCTCTCTGATGTCTGCAACATCTTTCTTGTTCGGATCCCCGAACAGGTAATAGCTCTTGGATGGTTTCTCCAAAGGAGAGTAGGAAGGTTTTCTTCCTAGGTCCATGAAATCTAATCCACCATATGGAGACTTCAAAGGAGGTTTTTCTTGCATCTCTCGAGCCGCTTTGATCAGCTTCTCTAGGCGGGCTATTTCTTCATCTGGATCTGATTGAAAGTGTGCAGGATATCGTCCTTGTTCAATGTTGTCCAAGGAATGTTGTAGTACCCTTAGTACTTCATGTATCTGATCATGATGTCGATTTAGCTTCTGAGAGATATTTTGGCTTTGAGACTGGATCTGGTGAGACAAGTTGTGTTCTGTCTTCTCCAGGCGACTTTCCACTTTATCCACCTTCTTGTGGATGATCTTCAAGGCTTCATTCTGGGAAATCGCATTCTGGCTTTGCCAATTGAGCACAGTCTCTGCAAGGCTGTTGCGCTGCACATTTCCTTGTGCGTCTACAGCAGTAGGAATTGGAATCTTAGAAGTATACCTGACGTTGTTGACTGTATGTTCGTCAAGGGTTGGAAATATCAGGTCAGTTTGTTCTGGCTGCATCATCATGATTGGCAGGGGAGCAAGGATGTTGCTCTTGTATGACTCTGGCAGCTGTACTTCTTGTGAACAAGCTTGAACGTTCCTTCTGAGAACTGGTTCAGGAACTGGTGCAAGAGCTGGCTTAGGTTCTGGTTGACGAGCTTGATCTGCAGTCGATGCGTGTTTTTGTCGCCACTTGTAAATAGCTCTATAGCAGGGCAATATCGTCTGCTTTGGCTTCAGCGGACGCTTTGTGTCTTTGGTTAGGTCCTCAAAGTCTTGCCATGCTTGGTGATGTTGTGGTGACGTAGGTATTGGAGGTGATGATGGTGGTTCATCATCCTTATCCCATCCTGTAGGGATAATCTTGCTTGGCTCTGGTCGGGATTGAGGAATCCCATAGTCTACGATGTAGTCAAACTTTCCAGAGGGTTGTCCAAGCGGTCCAACTGTCCGATCACCATCTTGGTAGCGCTGGTACAGAGATGGTTTCTTCCTGTGCTTTCATGCAGGAGGAGGAATGAACAAAGTTTCTTCATCCGAGTCAGAATCATCTTCTGATTCTGGGAGACTTTCTTGGCATCTTGATCTACTCTGCTTCTTGGAGTAGTTCGGTGTGACACAGTCTTCGCAGTCACAGTCGGCAGGGCATCTTGTTTCAAATTCACAGCCACAATTGGCTGGACATCCTGCTACGTCCCAGTAGCAGTGCTGAGATTGAGGGTCCCGAAAGAAGTATGTTGGATTTCCATATCCATCAAAGGAATGGATCATCTTGTTGAGGGGTTCTGGCTTCTTTCTTCTTGGTACAGGTTGTACCATGAACATGGTCGGGAAAATAGGAGGTGGTGCTGGTTCTTTTGCTGATGAACGATCGAACTTGATCGTAACAGCTCCTTCTCTGTCTCTTGAGAAGGTGGAAACGGTAGACTGGATTGGTGGGATCGGCACCGTCCTCTTTTTTATCTGTTCATAATCAGTCACCCATTTTTCTGGCAGAAGTTTCAGGAGTTCTGCTCTTGGAATTTGTCTGGGGATATGGATGCATGTAGGAGCCTTTTGATCATGATAGTCAGCCACGATGAGCAAGGCATTCTGGGCGTCATTGGGCATGCTTATGTCCAAAGCATGGTTCTGTACCCGGTACGCCATCTGGTAGTGAAGAGTGGCTTCAATGGAGTCTGATTCCATTGTGGCTCCGCAGAGTTGCAGTTGTACCTGCAAGGCTGACAGCAACTTTGGATCCCTGAGAGACATGCAGAAGTTAGGAAAAAGGGTCACGAAGACCGTTCCTGCGTTTAATGTTGTCTCAATTGTTCCAATTACTGCGTGTTGATATTCCATATATCTTGTGTCCAAAAGGGCCATTCGGGCAGTCACAGGCAGTCCTTTACGTCCATGATATGTCAGGGCAAGTCTTATGGCTCCAAAATGGAGATGGGAATATCCTTCTCTAGTCCAAAGTTCAGGGAATTCTGCTGGCAATTGTAGAGATACAAATTGTTCTCGCTGTGTCCCAAGTATAGGATGTTGACTGAACTTACTAGTCTGTATGTATTCACGGGCTGATGAGGCAGGCCATCTGATTAAAGTCCTTATGCTTTTTATGGGTCCTGCATAGGGCTTATGAAAAGCTGTGTACGGATTAATCAATGGCAGTTCAGTATTAGCCACTTGATTAGCATCACAATTCTTGTGGGTGATTTCATACAGTGATTCAATGCTTGCATTAGAACGTCGGAAGGAGGAAGAAGGCTCAAGGGAAAAGGGGGCAGAGACTATCTCAGGTTGGGTATCCATGGCTGGGCAGTAGGGCAATAACGGCAGGCAGGGGCATCCAGAAACTCACAAACACTCTCTCCCTCTCTGAAGAGAAGTAAAGAAAAATGGCACACCACTTGGCTCTGATACCATTTTGTACAAGGTTGAGAAACAACTCATAGGATTGACTCAAATAGGCGGAATTACATGAAAAGAGTACAAGAGAGACAAAGACATGATAAACATGAGCTGGTTCTAACCAGGAAAACAGGATCACTAAAATGATAACAGGTCCTTTTAAATAAGATAAGAGAAAGTTTCTACAAGACAGACGGATTATACATTAGACAAGTATAAAAGCCATTTTAAGTACCATGCAAGATATTTGCGGTACTGGACATGTTTACGGAGGGTAGTCCATCCGTTACATAGATCCCATGGGTTCATGAAGATCCATTCATATCCTGGCTCCATACAATCAAAATAAGAAATTTGGGCATTTACAGAATGAAGGACACAGTTTCTAGCCTTATAGTCGATATAGGTATCTAAGGCAGAGATTGTGCGGTTGACTTTCTTAAGAGTTTTCCTCTTCTTCCAAAGTGGCTCGTCGTGTTGACAACGAATGCTATGGAAGTGGCTACGTAAGACATTACAGTCAGGAAAAGGGGGTTTGTGGAAACGTCGTTCTCTTAGAGGAGGTCTCATCACGCCTACTATCAATATCAAGCCGCGACCGGCGCCTGGCAGCCCTCCTGGCTATAACGGCAAGTGGTCCTTATGGCGAAGTAGATAGCTTTACGGCCCTGAGAGAACTCTACTAAGTTAACAGCGTACGACAAACATCCGTTTCATGACAGAAGTCTAACGATAGACAAGGCCATAGCACTTATCGCAAAACTTCAAGTTTATTTAGAAGAAGAGTATTCCTAAAAAAAAAGTCACACAATCTTACTGGAGTAGATACATCACACAGATAAAGGCTAGGACATATACTGAGGAAAACTGGGAATAACTCAGATACAGAATAGCAAAGCTGATTAACAGGATATGGAAGATATGGGAGATGATAGACATTTTAAACAAAGATTAAAATTACTGATGCAAAGGGATATAAACAAAGAGTGAAGCAAAACCTAAACAGATTAGGAAATAACAAGGAGATGATCAACAGATACAGGAAAACACGATGAATGCGTTTGAGCAAAGACATAAACAAATCTTTAAGGATTTTTGGGGTTTTCTGAATGTTTTTGGGTTTATCGAAGATAGAAAGATCATCGAGAGATTTGAGATCAACTGGAATACCTTACTGCCCTTTGGTTATTGCCCCGATGGGTTTTAGTCGCACATGGATGGGAGAAAATGAGATGTTTATTGAAGTGTGTTTTTTCTCCTCTGCCTTTCTCTTGCTTAGGAGGTTCGATTTATACACAAAGCCGGGGGCTAGGACTTGGATGTGGTTAAGCCACGGATCCTTAAACTATTCCTAGTCATAAAGATGAAAATGACTTAAAGGAAAACTATTCCTAGTCAAAAAGATGAAAGTGACAAAAGGAAAACTATTCCTAGTCAAAAGGTGTCACTTTGGGTCTTCTCATCTTTATCGTCTGTACATGGGCGGCTACTGTTATTAGTCTTCATCTGTCTTGGGGCGCTTTCCATGTGGGTCCGATTCCTTTGCCAACAATTTCTTTCGTCGCGAGGCACGCCTTCTTGGAGATCCTGGGCCTGGTGGTAATCTTGGGCCTGAAGATGATCCTGATGTTGGGTCTGAGAGATTAAAGTTTTGGACCATATCTTCTACAATAGCATCCCAGTTGATTTGTTCTTGGATGTGGGTGTCCAGGGCTTCATCTAAGCACCATGCTTCGTTAGCGTCAATTCTTGCAATTTGTTGGATCAGCAGTTCTTCTTCTGTGAGAGGACGCATTGAATTGAGTTGGAAGAGCTTGTTTGTCAGGCAGGTCCTGCTGTGAAGCATGTCTTTGTGCTCGGATCCTTTGGTGTTGAATGGAACTTCCCATATTCGTGGAATTTGGTCGTCGACTTCATAATTTCCAAAATGTATGGCAATTGAATTGGGCAGACAGGCAAAATGATCTACCGTATTTACGGCAACCAATGAGTCTACTCCACTGTCGTAATGCCAATTCCTGTGAAAGAGGTATATGGTGTATGAAGTAATATCTGGCCACTTCTGAAATCTGTAGGCCTGTTCTTCAAACCAAACCTTCCACCGGGATAGTGGTGCGAACCAATTAAGAACTTCTGCGAGATGTGCATGAGGATAATTTCCAGGGGAATATGAACATATATCTCCAAATTTTTCAAGATAATGGAGCATCTCTAAAGCTGGAAATTCAAAGGCTATGGTATGTGCATGAAGGAAATACCAAACGAACCATTTTAACTCAATAGGGAACTTTTCAGCTGGATGTATGGGAAGCAAATGTAGGTATGGATAGGTAGGATGAATTCCTAACCTTGGAAAGAATAGTTGTCCATGTTTTCTGAAAAGCTGTGACAGGTAGTAATGCATCTGTGAGTATGGTTGTGAAATGATTTCCATTGAACAATCAAACCTGAGAAGGTTGTTCCATTTGTGTATTTCAGGAGGCAGAGAGCTTGACTGTTTTTGACTTGGCATGTTCTGAGTGTGAAGGGAGAACATCGCTTGGAGCTTTGGATACTCAAGGAGTTGAGGATTGACAGTATCAAAGGGTCTGGAGAGAAAATCAGCAACGACATTTGTCTTTCCTTTGATATGTCGTACCGTGTACGAGTACTGTGAGAACCATTGTGATAACCTCAATAGTTGGGCATTGGGAATCTTCTTAGCTTTGAGGTTCAGGACTGAATCGAATGACTTGAAGTCTGTCTCGATCACAAAGTGGTGTCCCATTAGATGGAATTCCAATTTCTTAATTCCATACTTGACCGCTAGAATTTCTTTGATCCCTGAGTAGTAGTGTTGTTCAGCATTGTTGAACTTCCCTGATTTGTAGGCACATATTCGTCTGGTTCCATTGATTTCTTCAAAGAGTATGGCTGCCCAGAACTCATTGCTTGCATCTGTTTGTAGGATTCTCAATCCATTAGAAGGAATCTGTAAAGGAGGCAAATTCTGAAGATTCTTCTTTAAATACTGAACAGCGCTGGTTTGCAGATCTCCCCATGGAGATGCATCTTTCTTCAGCTGAGGTTCAAGTGGGCTGGTATACCTACTGATTCCTGGAACAAAGTCTCTGAGATAATTTACAATTCCAAGAAACTGCTGAACCTGTTTTGTGGTCAGTGTGTCTGGGAACTTCAGTAGTTCTTGTGCGATGTGAGGTCCTGGGTAATACTGTCCATCTGCTAATCTCATTCCCAAGAACTCAATTGTCGATGTGCAAAGTTGTACCTTCTTTTCAGACAGCATTATTCCAAACTGCTGTATGAGCTTTGCAAATTCCTTCAGGAGTTGGTCATGTGAATTCTGGTCTTCGCTGAAGAGTAAGATATCATCTATGTAGATGAGTGCAGAAGACTGTATCGGTTCGAAAATACTTGTCATGACATCCTGGAATAAGGAAGGGGCTGTCTTGAGTCCAAATGGAAGGACTCTCCATTGGAAATGTCCATTGGGTATGCAGAAGGCTGTTTTCCATCTGTCTTCGGGATGAACACCTATCTGCCAAAAACCACTTTTGAGATCAAACTTTGAAAATATCTTGGCTTTTGAAAGTGAGGAGAATAGAGCTGTCCTATTTGGGATAGGAAACTTGATATCTTGGAGGAAGTGATTCAGGGGTTGATAGTTGATGACCAATCGCTTCTTCCCTCGGTTCTGCTCTGATCTCTTGTTGACATAAAAAGCTTGGCATGCCCATGATGAACTGGAATGTTCAATCAGTCCTTGTTCAAGTAACAAGCTGCATTCTTTTGTTGCTTGCTTTGCGTCTGAAGGAGTCATGCCTGGATGACTTGCTTTTGTGGGGTTCACATCTTCGTTCTGCTTGAATGGAAGCCTGACGAAGAATTTTGGATTTGTCCACAGTGGGTGTGAACACTTTGTAAGAAAATCTTGATGATCTTTAGCAAATGCTGGTCTGAATAGCTCCAAGGCTTGTTGTACTGGTTGAACCGAGTACATCCTGCTCTCATGGGTGTAAGGCTTGAAACTGGACTTGTGTCGTATACCAGTTCCTAATAATTTGAGGCTGTGTAGCTGATGAAGGATGTCCCATCCAATGACAAGGTCTTTTCCGGACAGGTCAGTAGCAACAATTTCTACTGATATAGAGCATGTAGGGAAAAGCATGACCTTTATTCTCTTTGTCTTCAGGAATGTTTGAAACGTCTTTCCTGATGCTGCTTTGTAGGTGTTGACTTGAGGAACAAGCAGTTCTGCTGGGACAATGGCTGGATTTATCATACTTTCAGCTGCTCCAGTGTCGATGAAGGCAATTGCCTGAATTGGTCTTCGATATTTCGAAAAATATATCTGGACCTTGACATGTGGCAAAATGTTGGAGGTAGCCATGAGAGGAGTTCTTTCTTCTGAAGTTTCCTCTGGATCTGTGGAGTGGATTGCCAAGTTGGTGAAGGATTCGCACGAGGGAGTTCTTCGTGTAGTAGCACTTGCATATCGTGAGAATGGTTGAGAGTGCCTTGTGACTGAGGTAATGGTGAAAATACTGTCATAGTCACTGTCACTGGAAGATGAGGGTATAGCTGGAGGAGTACGTCTGGGTTCCAAACAGTAAACTGTCTGGTCTGAAGGTTCTTCGTCACAAGAGAAGACTGACTCCACATCATTGTCTTCTAGTGATACTCCTGTGGCTCTCTCAAGTTGTGCAATGAGCTTCTTCTTTCTCTTTTTGCAATCCTTTGCAAAATGTCCTGGTTTGCTACAGATGCAGCATCTGTCTGTTTTTCTTGTAGGAAACCGTGTATGCTTGAACCGTAGATAACGTTTCCTTGGTCTGTGTACAACCTTTTTGTTGCTTTGTTTCCTGGTAGGATCCCTCCCCTGCTTCTGGCTGAAGTGCTTCTTTGGGGATCTTTTGAATCGTCTTCTGGACGTCTCTTTATCAGGAAACTCTGGACATTTGCACAAATCTGCTTTAGTGCACTTAGTAAGATACCTGGTTGGTTTACAGGCATTGTCGAGTCTTCGGTCGTGTCTGAGAAAATCTCTGATCACGCTTCGTCTTTGGCATAGTTCGCTGATTGCGAAGTGAACTGTCTGAAGGATTTGTCCAACCGAGAGATCTATGACCCTTAGTCCTTTGGAGGCTAATTCCTTTTCCACCAGGGAAGAAATTGGCTCTATGAGTGAGGATATGAAGACTGGTTTGTGGGCATTGTCTGCTCTAAGGTTTATGAACAAAGTAATCATTTTTTTGAAGTGTCGGTTGATATCCTTTCTTCTGAACGAACAGCAGCGTCGTTTGAAGAACTCTTTCCTCTGATCTTCAATCAGGTTTTCTGGACTTCCAATAAAGTTGATGTATAGTTGTGCCAAAAACTCTGGGAATGGGAGGCTGATGAGTTGTATCTGTATCTGCTCCGTCAGCTGATTCCACCAGGTTTGTAGCATTCCTCTGAACTTTGTTGTCAGTTCTGACAATATTTCAACCGAGGATGTTACCGTTAATCTTTTCTGAAGGCACCATGCATAAAAGTCTCTAAATCGCTGCGGCCATTGGTCTATCTCAATATCATCAATGGTAAATGAGAAAGATCCTGATTCTTTTGTCGACGGGTTTGGCCGGTCTTCCATGGAATTGTCTGAAGAACTATCTGGTTCATTGACCTGAGGAGGATTGTCAGCCATATAAACTAAGGGAATCTCACAGAGTTGTGAGTCTGTTGAATACTCAATTATGGGCTGATCTTCTGTACTTGCAGTATCTTCAATCAATGCTTCCGAGGATGATGATTCGGAGTTCTCTTCAGTCAATGCTTCCGAGGATGATGATTCGGAGTTCTCTTCTGTTGGTTCTTCACTTGGGGGTTTTGCCATGAGAATCTGTAATTCCTCTTGGTCATCTAGATGAGTGAATTCCAGGGGATCCATAGAATAATGGATTCTTATATCATTGAAAGCTTGTGAAGGCTTATCGGGTTTCATCCAATGTGGGACTGAAACTGAGGGATGATTCCGTATCTTGTCTTCTTTGATCAGTAACTGCTGGGTAGGAATCTGTTCTGAAGAACTGTCTTCGCTCTGAGATCTTAAGCGACTTGGAGATCTCTGTCTTCGAGAGGATTCAGTTGCTTTCTTCTTTCCTTCTCGGATTTTGGTTCTTCGTTGTTCCTGTGAGCGTTGCTCTTGTTGAGTCCTATGCTTTTGCCTTTCCAGTTTCTGTTGTTTCTTTGCAATCTCTCTGATGTCTGCAACATCTTTCTTGTTCGGATCCCCGAACAGGTAATAGCTCTTGGATGGTTTCTCCAAAGGAGAGTAGGAAGGTTTTCTTCCTAGGTCCATGAAATCTAATCCACCATATGGAGACTTCAAAGGAGGTTTTTCTTGCATCTCTCGAGCCGCTTTGATCAGCTTCTCTAGGCGGGCTATTTCTTCATCTGGATCTGATTGAAAGTGTGCAGGATATCGTCCTTGTTCAATGTTGTCCAAGGAATGTTGTAGTACCCTTAGTACTTCATGTATCTGATCATGATGTCGATTTAGCTTCTGAGAGATATTTTGGCTTTGAGACTGGATCTGGTGAGACAAGTTGTGTTCTGTCTTCTCCAGGCGACTTTCCACTTTATCCACCTTCTTGTGGATGATCTTCAAGGCTTCATTCTGGGAAATCGCATTCTGGCTTTGCCAATTGAGCACAGTCTCTGCAAGGCTGTTGCGCTGCACATTTCCTTGTGCGTCTACAGCAGTTGGAATTGGAATCTTAGAAGTATACCTGACGTTGTTGACTGTATGTTCGTCAAGGGTTGGAAATATCAAGTCAGTTTGTTCTGGCTGCATCATCATGATTGGCAGGGGAGCAAGGATGTTGCTATTGTATAACTCTGGCAGCTGTACTTCTTGTGAACAAGCTTGAACGTTCCTTCTAAGAACTAGTTCAGGAACTGGTGCAAGAGCTGGCTTAGGTTCTGGTTGAGGAGCTTGATCTGCAGTCGATGCGTGCTTTTGTCGCCACTTGTAAATAGCTCTATAGCAGGGCAATATCGTCTGCTTTGGCTTCAGCGGACGCTTTGTGTCTTTGGTTAGGTCCTCAAAGTCTTGCCATGCTTGGTGATGTTGTGGTGACGTAGGTATTGGAGGTGATGATGGTGGTTCATCATCCTTATCCCATCCTGTAGGGATAATCTTGCTTGGCTCTGGTCGGGATTGAGGAATCCCATAGTCTACGATGTAGTCAAACTTTCCAGAGGGTTGTCCAAGCGGTCCAACTGTCCGATCACCATCTTGGTAGCGCTGGTACAGAGATGGTTTCTTCCTGTGCTTTCATGCAGGAGGAGGAATGAACAAAGTTTCTTCATCCGAGTCAGAATCATCTTCTGATTCTGGGAGACTTTCTTGGCATCTTGATCTACTCTGCTTCTTGGAGTAGTTCGGTGTGACACAGTCTTCGCAGTCACAGTCGGCAGGGCATCTTGTTTCAAATTCACAGCCACAATTGGCTGGACATCCTGCTACGTCCCAGTAGCAGTGCTGAGATTGAGGGTCCCGAAAGAAGTATGTTGGATTTCCATATCCATCAAAGGAATGGATCATCTTGTTGAGGGGTTCTGGCTTCTTTCTTCTTGGTACAGGTTGTACCATGAACATGGTCGGGAAAATAGGAGGTGGTGCTGGTTCTTTTGCTGATGAACGATCGAACTTGATCGTAACAGCTCCTTCTCTGTCTCTTGAGAAGGTGGAAACGGTAGACTGGATTGGTGGGATCGGCACCGTCCTCTTTTTTATCTGTTCATAATCAGTCACCCATTTTTCTGGCAGAAGTTTCAGGAGTTCTGCTCTTGGAATTTGTCTGGGGATGTGGATGCATGTAGGAGCCTTTTGATCATGATAGTCAGCCACGATGAGCAAGGCATTCTGGGCGTCATTGGGCATGCTTATGTCCAAAGCATGGTTCTGTACCCGGTACGCCATCTGGTAGTGAAGAGTGGCTTCAATGGAGTCTGATTCCATTGTGGCTCCGCAGAGTTGCAGTTGTACCTGCAAGGCTGACAGCAACTTTGGATCCCTGAGAGACATGCAGAAGTTAGGAAAAAGGGTCACGAAGACCGTTCCTGCGTTTAATGTTGTCTCAATTGTTCCAATTACTGCGTGTTGATATTCCATATATCTTGTGTCCAAAAGGGCCATTCGGGCAGTCACAGGCAGTCCTTTACGTCCATGATATGTCAGGGCAAGTCTTATGGCTCCAAAATGGAGATGGGAATATCCTTCTCTAGTCCAAAGTTCAGGGAATTCTGCTGGCAATTGTAGAGATACAAATTGTTCTCGCTGTGTCCCAAGTATAGGATGTTGACTGAACTTACTAGTCTGTATGTATTCACGGGCTGATGAGGCAGGCCATCTGATTAAAGTCCTTATGCTTTTTATGGGTCCTGCATAGGGCTTATGAAAAGCTGTGTACGGATTAATCAATGGCAGTTCAGTATTAGCCACTTGATTAGCATCACAATTCTTGTGGGTGATTTCATACAGTGATTCAATGCTTGCATTAGAACGTCGAAAGGAGGAAGAAGGCTCAAGGGAAAAGGGGGCAGAGACTATCTCAGGTTGGGTATCCATGGCTGGGCAGTAGGGCAATAACGGCAGGCAGGGGCATCCAGAAACTCACAAACACTCTCTCCCTCTCTGAAGAGAAGTAAAGAAAAATGGCACACCACTTGGCTCTGATACCATTTTGTACAAGGTTGAGAAACAACTCATAGGATTGACTCAAATAGGCGGAATTACATGAAAAGAGTACAAGAGAGACAAAGACATGATAAACATGAGCTGGTTCTAACCAGGAAAACAGGATCACTAAAATGATAACAGGTCCTTTTAAATAAGATAAGAGAAAGTTTCTACAAGACAGACGGATTATACATTAGACAAGTATAAAAGCCATTTTAAGTACCATGCAAGATATTTGCGGTACTGGACATGTTTACGGAGGGTAGTCCATCCGTTACATAGATCCCATGGGTTCATGAAGATCCATTCATATCCTGGCTCCATACAATCAAAATAAGAAATTTGGGCATTTACAGAATGAAGGACACAGTTTCTAGCCTTATAGTCGATATAGGTATCTAAGGCAGAGATTGTGCGGTTGACTTTCTTAAGAGTTTTCCTCTTCTTCCAAAGTGGCTCGTCGTGTTGACAACGAATGCTATGGAAGTGGCTACGTAAGACATTACAGTCAGGAAAAGGGGGTTTGTGGAAACGTCGTTCTCTTAGAGGAGGTCTCATCACGCCTACTATCAATATCAAGCCGCGACCGGCGCCTGGCAGCCCTCCTGGCTATAACGGCAAGTGGTCCTTATGGCGAAGTAGATAGCTTTACGGCCCTGAGAGAACTCTACTAAGTTAACAGCGTACGACAAACATCCGTTTCATGACAGAAGTCTAACGATAGACAAGGCCATAGCACTTATCGCAAAACTTCAAGTTTATTTAGAAGAAGAGTATTCCTAAAAAAAAAGTCACACAATCTTACTGGAGTAGATACATCACACAGATAAAGGCTAGGACATATACTGAGGAAAACTGGGAATAACTCAGATACAGAATAGCAAAGCTGATTAACAGGATATGGAAGATATGGGAGATGATAGACATTTTAAACAAAGATTAAAATTACTGATGCAAAGGGATATAAACAAAGAGTGAAGCAAAACCTAAACAGATTAGGAAATAACAAGGAGATGATCAACAGATACAGGAAAACACGATGAATGCGTTTGAGCAAAGACATAAACAAATCTTTAAGGATTTTTGGGGTTTTCTGAATGTTTTTGGGTTTATCGAAGATAGAAAGATCATCGAGAGATTTGAGATCAACTGGAATACCTTACTGCCCTTTGGTTATTGCCCCGATGGGTTTTAGTCGCACATGGATGGGAGAAAATGAGATGTTTATTGAAGTGTGTTTTTTCTCCTCTGCCTTTCTCTTGCTTAGGAGGTTCGATTTATACACAAAGCCGGGGGCTAGGACTTGGATGTGGTTAAGCCACGGATCCTTAAACTATTCCTAGTCATAAAGATGAAAATGACTTAAAGGAAAACTATTCCTAGTCAAAAAGATGAAAGTGACAAAAGGAAAACTATTCCTAGTCAAAAGGTGTCACTTTGGGTCTTCTCATCTTTATCGTCTGTACATGGGCGGCTACTGTTATTAGTCTTCATCTGTCTTGGGGCGCTTTCCATGTGGGTCCGATTCCTTTGCCAACAATTTCTTTCGTCGCGAGGCACGCCTTCTTGGAGATCCTGGGCCTGGTGGTAATCTTGGGCCTGAAGATGATCCTGATGTTGGGTCTGAGAGATTAAAGTTTTGGACCATATCTTCTACAATAGCATCCCAGTTGATTTGTTCTTGGATGTGGGTGTCCAGGGCTTCATCTAAGCACCATGCTTCGTTAGCGTCAATTCTTGCAATTTGTTGGATCAGCAGTTCTTCTTCTGTGAGAGGACGCATTGAATTGAGTTGGAAGAGCTTGTTTGTCAGGCAGGTCCTGCTGTGAAGCATGTCTTTGTGCTCGGATCCTTTGGTGTTGAATGGAACTTCCCATATTCGTGGAATTTGGTCGTCGACTTCATAATTTCCAAAATGTATGGCAATTGAATTGGGCAGACAGGCAAAATGATCTACCGTATTTACGGCAACCAATGAGTCTACTCCACTGTCGTAATGCCAATTCCTGTGAAGAGGTATATGGTGTATGAAGTAATATCTGGCCACTTCTGAAATCTGTAGGCCTGTTCTTCAAACCAAACCTTCCACCGGGATAGTGGTGCGAACCAATTAAGAACTTCTGCGAGATGTGCATGAGGATAATTTCCAGGGGAATATGAACATATATCTCCAAATTTTTCAAGATAATGGAGCATCTCTAAAGCTGGAAATTCAAAGGCTATGGTATGTGCATGAAGGAAATACCAAACGAACCATTTTAACTCAATAGGGAACTTTTCAGCTGGATGTATGGGAAACAAATGTAGGTATGGATAGGTAGGATGAATTCCTAACCTTGGAAAGAATAGTTGTCCATGTTTTCTGAAAAGCTGTGACAGGTAGTAATGCATCTGTGAGTATGGTTGTGAAATGATTTCCATTGAACAATCAAACCTGAGAAGGTTGTTCCATTTGTGTATTTCAGGAGGCAGAGAGCTTGACTGTTTTTGACTTGGCATGTTCTGAGTGTGAAGGGAGAACATCGCTTGGAGCTTTGGATACTCAAGGAGTTGAGGATTGACAGTATCAAAGGGTCTGGAGAGAAAATCAGCAACGACATTTGTCTTTCCTTTGATATGTCGTACCGTGTACGAGTACTGTGAGAACTATTGTGATAACCTCAATAGTTGGGCATTGGGAATCTTCTTAGCTTTGAGGTTCAGGACTGAATCGAATGACTTGAAGTCTGTCTCGATCACAAAGTGGTGTCCCATTAGATGGAATTCCAATTTCTTAATTCCATACTTGACCGCTAGAATTTCTTTGATCCCTGAGTAGTAGTGTTGTTCAGCATTGTTGAACTTCCCTGATTTGTAGGCACATATTCGTCTGTATCCATTGATTTCTTCAAAGAGTATGGCTGCCCAGAACTCATTGCTTGCATCTGTTTGTAGGATTCTCAATCCATTAGAAGGAATCTGTAAAGGAGGCAAATTCTGAAGATTCTTCTTTAAATACTGAACAGCGCTGGTTTGCAGATCTCCCCATGGAGATGCATCTTTCTTCAGCTGAGGTTCAAGTGGGCTGGTATACCTACTGATTCCTGGAACAAAGTCTCTGAGATAATTTACAATTCCAAGAAACTGCTGAACCTGTTTTGTGGTCAGTGTGTCTGGGAACCTCAGTAGTTCTTGTGCGATGTGAGGTCCTGGGTAATACTGTCCATCTGCTAATCTCATTCCCAAGAACTCAATTGTCGATGTGCAAAGTTGTACCTTCTTTTCAGACAGCATTATTCCAAACTGCTGTATGAGCTTTGCAAATTCCTTCAGGAGTTGGTCATGTGAATTCTGGTCTTCGCTGAAGAGTAAGATATCATCTATGTAGATGAGTGCAGAAGACTGTATCGGTTCGAAAATACTTGTCATGACATCCTGGAATAAGGAAGGGGCTGTCTTGAGTCCAAATGGAAGGACTCTCCATTGGAAATGTCCATTGGGTATGCAGAAGGCTGTTTTCCATCTGTCTTCGGGATGAACACCTATCTGCCAAAAACCACTTTTGAGATCAAACGTTGAAAATATCTTGGCTTTTGAAAGTGAGGAGAATAGAGCTGTCCTATTTGGGATAGGAAACTTGATATCTTGGAGGAAGTGATTCAGGGGTTGATAGTTGATGACCAATCGCTTCTTCCCTCGGTTCTGCTCTGATCTCTTGTTGACATAAAAAGCTTGGCATGCCCATGATGAACTGGAATGTTCAATCAGTCCTTGTTCAAGTAACAAGCTGCATTCTTTTGTTGCTTGCTTTGCGTCTGAAGGAGTCATGCCTGGATGACTTGCTTTTGTGGGGTTCACATCTTCGTTCTGCTTGAATGGAAGCCTGACGAAGAATTTTGGATTTGTCCACAGTGGGTGTGAACACTTTGTAAGAAAATCTTGATGATCTTTAGCAAATGCTGGTCTGAATAGCTCCAAGGCTTGTTGTACTGGTTGAACCGAGTACATCCTGCTCTCATGGGTGTAAGGCTTGAAACTGGACTTGTGTCGTATACCAGTTCCTAATAATTTGAGGCTGTGTAGCTGATGAAGGATGTCCCATCCAATGACAAGGTCTTTTCCGGACAGGTCAGTAGCAACAATTTCTACTGATATAGAGCATGTAGGGAAAAGCATGACCTTTATTCTCTTTGTCTTCAGGAATGTTTGAAACGTCTTTCCTGATGCTGCTTTGTAGGTGTTGACTTGAGGAACAAGCAGTTCTGCTGGGACAATGGCTGGATTTATCATACTTTCAGCTGCTCCAGTGTCGATGAAGGCAATTGCCTGAATTGGTCTTCGATATTTCGAAAAATATATCTGGACCTTGACATGTGGCAAAATGTTGGAGGTAGCCATGAGAGGAGTTCTTTCTTCTGAAGTTTCCTCTGGATCTGTGGAGTGGATTGCCAAGTTGGTGAAGGATTCGCACGAGGGAGTTCTTCGTGTAGTAGCACTTGCATATCGTGAGAATGGTTGAGAGTGCCTTGTGACTGAGGTAATGGTGAAAATACTGTCATAGTCACTGTCACTGGAAGATGAGGGTATAGCTGGAGGAGTACGTCTGGGTTCCAAACAGTAAACTGTCTGGTCTGAAGGTTCTTCGTCACAAGAGAAGACTGACTCCACATCATTGTCTTCTAGTGATACTCCTGTGGCTCTCTCAAGTTGTGCAATGAGCTTCTTCTTTCTCTTTTTGCAATCCTTTGCAAAATGTCCTGGTTTGCTACAGATGCAGCATCTGTCTGTTTTTCTTGTAGGAAACCGTGTATGCTTGAACCGTAGATAACGTTTCCTTGGTCTGTGTACAACCTTTTTGTTGCTTTGTTTCCTGGTAGGATCCCTCCCCTGCTTCTGGCTGAAGTGCTTCTTTGGGGATCTTTTGAATCGTCTTCTGGACGTCTCTTTATCAGGAAACTCTGGACATTTGCACAAATCTGCTTTAGTGCACTTAGTAAGATACCTGGTTGGTTTACAGGCATTGTCGAGTCTTCGGTCGTGTCTGAGAAAATCTCTGATCACGCTTCGTCTTTGGCATAGTTCGCTGATTGCGAAGTGAACTGTCTGAAGGATTTGTCCAACCGAGAGATCTATGACCCTTAGTCCTTTGGAGGCTAATTCCTTTTCCACCAGGGAAGAAATTGGCTCTATGAGTGAGGATATGAAGACTGGTTTGTGGGCATTGTCTGCTCTAAGGTTTATGAACAAAGTAATCATTTTTTTGAAGTGTCGGTTGATATCCTTTCTTCTGAACGAACAGCAGCGTCGTTTGAAGAACTCTTTCCTCTGATCTTCAATCAGGTTTTCTGGACTTCCAATAAAGTTGATGTATAGTTGTGCCAAAAACTCTGGGAATGGGAGGCTGATGAGTTGTATCTGTATCTGCTCCGTCAGCTGATTCCACCAGGTTTGTAGCATTCCTCTGAACTTTGTTGTCAGTTCTGACAATATTTCAACCGAGGATGTTACCGTTAATCTTTTCTGAAGGCACCATGCATAAAAGTCTCTAAATCGCTGCGGCCATTGGTCTATCTCAATATCATCAATGGTAAATGAGAAAGATCCTGATTCTTTTGTCGACGGGTTTGGCCGGTCTTCCATGGAATTGTCTGAAGAACTATCTGGTTCATTGACCTGAGGAGGATTGTCAGCCATATAAACTAAGGGAATCTCACAGAGTTGTGAGTCTGTTGAATACTCAGTTATGGGCTGATCTTCTGTACTTGCAGTATCTTCAATCAATGCTTCCGAGGATGATGATTCGGAGTTCTCTTCAGTCAATGCTTCCGAGGATGATGATTCGGAGTTCTCTTCTGTTGGTTCTTCACTTGGGGGTTTTGCCATGAGAATCTGTAATTCCTCTTGGTCATCTAGATGAGTGAATTCCAGGGGATCCATAGAATAATGGATTCTTATATCATTGAAAGCTTGTGAAGGCTTATCGGGTTTCATCCAATGTGGGACTGAAACTGAGGGATGATTCCGTATCTTGTCTTCTTTGATCAGTAACTGCTGGGTAGGAATCTGTTCTGAAGAACTGTCTTCGCTCTGAGATCTTAAGCGACTTGGAGATCTCTGTCTTCGAGAGGATTCAGTTGCTTTCTTCTTTCCTTCTCGGATTTTGGTTCTTCGTTGTTCCTGTGAGCGTTGCTCTTGTTGAGTCCTATGCTTTTGCCTTTCCAGTTTCTGTTGTTTCTTTGCAATCTCTCTGATGTCTGCAACATCTTTCTTGTTCGGATCCCCGAACAGGTAATAGCTCTTGGATGGTTTCTCCAAAGGAGAGTAGGAAGGTTTTCTTCCTAGGTCCATGAAATCTAATCCACCATATGGAGACTTCAAAGGAGGTTTTTCTTGCATCTCTCGAGCCGCTTTGATCAGCTTCTCTAGGCGGGCTATTTCTTCATCTGGATCTGATTGAAAGTGTGCAGGATATCGTCCTTGTTCAATGTTGTCCAAGGAATGTTGTAGTACCCTTAGTACTTCATGTATCTGATCATGATGTCGATTTAGCTTCTGAGAGATATTTTGGCTTTGAGACTGGATCTGGTGAGACAAGTTGTGTTCTGTCTTCTCCAGGCGACTTTCCACTTTATCCACCTTCTTGTGGATGATCTTCAAGGCTTCATTCTGGGAAATCGCATTCTGGCTTTGCCAATTGAGCACAGTCTCTGCAAGGCTGTTGCGCTGCACATTTCCTTGTGCGTCTACAGCAGTTGGAATTGGAATCTTAGAAGTATACCTGACGTTGTTGACTGTATGTTCGTCAAGGGTTGGAAATATCAGGTCAGTTTGTTCTGGCTGCATCATCATGATTGGCAGGGGAGCAAGGATGTTGCTATTGTATAACTCTGGCAGCTGTACTTCTTGTGAACAAGCTTGAACGTTCCTTCTAAGAACTAGTTCAGGAACTGGTGCAAGAGCTGGCTTAGGTTCTGGTTGAGGAGCTTGATCTGCAGTCGATGCGTGCTTTTGTCGCCACTTGTAAATAGCTCTATAGCAGGGCAATATCGTCTGCTTTGGCTTCAGCGGACGCTTTGTGTCTTTGGTTAGGTCCTCAAAGTCTTGCCATGCTTGGTGATGTTGTGGTGACGTAGGTATTGGAGGTGATGATGGTGGTTCATCATCCTTATCCATCCTGTAGGGATAATCTTGCTTGGCTCTGGTCGGGATTGAGGAATCCCATAGTCTACGATGTAGTCAAACTTTCCAGAGGGTTGTCCAAGCGGTCCAACTGTCCGATCACCATCTTGGTAGCGCTGGTACAGAGATGGTTTCTTCCTGTGCTTTCGTGCAGGAGGAGGAATGAACAAAGTTTCTTCATCCGAGTCAGAATCATCTTCTGATTCTGGGAGACTTTCTTGGCATCTTGATCTACTCTGCTTCTTGTAGTTCGGTGTGACACAGTCTTCGCAGTCACAGTCGGCAGGGCATCTTGCTTCAAATTCACAGCCACAATTGGCTGGACATCCTGCTACGTCCCAGTAGCAGTGCTGAGATTGAGGGTCCCGAAAGAAGTATGTTGGATTTCCATATCCATCAAAGGAATGGATCATCTTGTTGAGGGGTTCTGGCTTCTTTCTTCTTGGTACAGGTTGTACCATGAACATGGTCGGGAAAATAGGAGGTGGTGCTGGTTCTTTTGCTGATGAACGATCGAACTTGATCGTAACAGCTCCTTCTCTGTCTCTTGAGAAGGTGGAAACGGTAGACTGGATTGGTAGGATCGGCACCGTCCTCTTTTTTATCTGTTCATAATCAGTCACCCATTTTTCTGGCAGAAGTTTCAGGAGTTCTGCTCTTGGAATTTGTCTGGGGATGTGGATGCATGTAGGAGCCTTTCGATCATGATAGTCAGCCACGATGAGTAAGGCATTCTGGGCGTCATTGGGCATATAGTGGCTCATCGTGGCATAAGAAAAGCCACTATATGCCCAATGACGCCCAGAATGCCTTGCTCATCGTGGCTGACTATCATGATCAAAAGGCTCCTACATGCATCCACATCCCCAGACAAATTCCAAGAGCAGAACTCCTGAAACTTCTGCCAGAAAAATGGGTGACTGATTATGAACAGATAAAAAAGAGGACGGTGCCGATCCCACCAATCCAGTCTACCGTTTCCACCTTCTCAAGAGACAGAGAAGGAGCTGTTACGATCAAGTTCGATCGTTCATCAGCAAAAGAACCAGCACCACCTCCTATTTTCCCGACCATGTTCATGGTACAACCTGTACCAAGAAGAAAGAAGCCAGAACCCCTCAACAAGATGATCCATTCCTTTGATGGATATGGAAATCCAACATACTTCTTTCGGGACCCTCAATCTCAGCACTGCTACTGGGACGTAGCAGGATGTCCAGCCAATTGTGGCTGTGAATTTGAAGCAAGATGCCCTGCCGACTGTGACTGCGAAGACTGTGTCACACCGAACTACTCCAAGAAGCAGAGTAGATCAAGATGACAAGAAAGTCTCCCAGAATCAGAAGATGATTCTGACTCGGATGAAGAAACTTTGTTCATTCCTCCTCCTGCACGAAAGCACAGGAAGAAACCATCTCTGTACCAGCGCTACCAAGATGGTGATCGGACAGTTGGACCGCTTGGACAACCCTCTGCAAAGTTTGACTACATCGTAGACTATGGGATTCCTCAATCCCGACCAGAGCCAAGCAAGATTATCCCTACAGGATGGGATAAGGATGATGAACCACCATCATCACCTCCAATACCTACGTCACCACAACATCACCAAGCATGGCAAGACTTTGAGGACCTAACCAAAGACACAAAGCGTCCGCTGAAGCCAAAGCAGACGATATTGCCCTGCTATAGAGCTATTTACAAGTGGCGACAAAAACACGCATCGACTGCAGATCAAGCTCGTCAACCAGAACCTAAGCCAGCTCTTGCACCAGTTCCTGAACCAGTTCTCAGAAGGAACGTTCAAGCTTGTTCACAAGAAGTACAGCTGCCAGAGTCATACAAGAGCAACATCCTTGCTCCCCTGCCAATCATGATGATGCAGCCAGAACAAACTGACCTGATATTTCCAACCCTTGACGAACATACAGTCAACAACGTCAGGTATACTTCTAAGATTCCAATTCCTACTGCTGTAGACGCACAAGGAAATGTGCAGCGCAACAGCCTTGCAGAGACTGTGCTCAATTGGCAAAGCCAGAATGCGATTTCCCAGAATGAAGCCTTGAAGATCATCCACAAGAAGGTGGATAAAGTGGAAAGTCGCCTGGAGAAGACAGAACACAACTTGTCTCACCAGATCCAGTCTCAAAGCCAAAATATCTCTCAGAAGCTAAATCGACATCATGATCAGATACATGAAGTACTAAGGGTACTACAACATTCCTTGGACAACATTGAACAAGGACGATATCCTGCACACTTTCAATCAGATCCAGATGAAGAAATAGCCCGCCTAGAGAAGCTGATCAAAGCGGCTCGAGAGATGCAAGAAAAACCTCCTTTGAAGTCTCCATATGGTGGATTAGATTTCATGGACCTAGGAAGAAAACCTTCCTACTCTCCTTTGGAGAAACCATCCAAGAGCTATTACCTGTTCGGGGATCCGAACAAGAAAGATGTTGCAGACATCAGAGAGATTGCAAAGAAACAACAGAAACTGGAAAGGCAAAAGCATAGGACTCAACAAGAGCAACGCTCACAGGAACAACGAAGAACCGAAATCCGAGAAGGAAAGAAGAAAGCAACTGAATCCTCTCGAAGACAGAGATCTCCAAGTCCCTTAAGATCTCAGAGCGAAGACAGTTCTTCAGAACAGATTCCTACCCAGCAGTTACTGATCAAAGAAGACAAGATACGGAATCATCCCTCAGTTTCAGTCCCACATTGGATGAAACCCGATAAGCCTTCACAAGCTTTCAATGATATAAGAATCCATTATTCTATGGATCCCCTGGAATTCACTCATCTAGATGACCAAGAGGAATTACAGATTCTCATGGCAAAACCCCCAAGTGAAGAACCAACAGAAGAGAACTCCGAATCATCATCCTCGGAAGCATTGACTGAAGAGAACTCCGAATCATCATCCTCGGAAGCATTGATTGAAGATACTGCAAGTACAGAAGATCAGCCCATAACTGAGTATTCAACAGACTCACAACTCTGTGAGATTCCCTTAGTTTATATGGCTGACAATCCTCCTCAGATCAATGAACCAGATAGTTCTTCAGACAATTCCATGGAAGACCGGCCAAACCCGTCGACAAAAGAATCAGGATCTTTCTCATTTACCATTGATGATATTGAGATAGACCAATGGCCGCAGCGATTTAGAGACTTTTATGCATGGTGCCTTCAGAAAAGATTAACGGTAACATCCTCGGTTGAAATATTGTCAGAACTGACAACAAAGTTCAGAGGAATGCTACAAACCTGGTGGAATCAGCTGACGGAGCAGATACAGATACAACTCATCAGCCTCCCATTCCC